>CAUYQV010119352.1:0-61152 GCA_963574575.1 Galagoides demidoff
CGCCTGTAGTCCCAGCTACTTGGGAGGCAGAGGCAGGAGACTCGCTTGAGCCCAGGAGTTGGAGGTTGCTATGAGCTGTGATGCCATGGCACTCTACCCAGGGGGATAGCTTGAGGCTCTGTCTCAAAAAAAAAAAAAATAAGGGAAACTAAATATAGCACCAAGGAGCTTGTGATAAAGGAAGCAGAGAATATAAGCATGCTGAATATTTATAGGAAGGCATGGAAGGGCCAGAGGCATCCCATATTCACAAGACACGTGGGGTACTATAGCTTCACGAAGCACTCGGTATTCATGAGATCTTACCTGGGTACCTTTGGGTGATGCCCATTTTTGGTCTCACTCATTCTCTTCCCAAGACATACAGATGAAAATGAACCAAAGGAAGAGGAGCATACGGCAGTCTGGGAGGGCCCCATCTGCAAAGCCTTCCGTGTCCTCAGGTCACATTCCTCTCTTAGCACTGATCTGTGGCAAGAGTATTGCCAACCAGGGAAGTTCACCTGGGCCTCAACACCCAGAGTTTTTACTGGGGCTTTATCACATAGGTATGATGGGTTGGTTTATTATGCATGTGTTTGAACTCAGTTTCCAGATTGCCTGATGACGCATGATCCAAAGCTGGATCACTCAGGTGGTCTGTCTGGTGGCTCCAGCCCCCGCCCTAAGACTGATCGGCATGGCCAGCCTCACCCTAAGCAAAGACGTTCCTATCAGATATAATACAGATCATTTCTCAGAAACTAGGGGTAAAGGCCACACCTCTCTTGGGGTGGCCTTTACCCTAAGAGGCACTTCTGTCTCAAAAAGGTGGAGTGTACGTCCTGTTGTCTTGACTTTGGGCTTGCCATGCTATTTCCCATGGCCAAGGTGATGTTTGTATTTGTGATGCAGGTGAAAGAGTCTAAATGTGCTGTATACCTCTTTGAAGGTCAGGAGCCATGGACAGATCTTTCAGACAGAGAATCAATAAGGAGGCATCAGACTTAACACTTTAGACCAAACGGACCCAACAGCTATGTACAGAAGATTCCAGCCAACAGCAGCAGAATCCAAATCCACATTCTTCTCAAGCACACATGGGACATTCTCTGGGATGGATCTTCTGGTAGGCCACAGAACGAGGCAGCAAATTTAAGAAGGCTGATGTGAGAAGCTGCCTGTGCACACAGGGAAAGAAGGAATCGATGGGGGCAATCCTTGGAGACTTCGGAAACCATCTATTACAGATATTGAGGCATTTGACCTAAGTTAGAATCTCAATGCCATACCAGATCGAAGGCTTTATGTTCTTTCTGGACTTGAAATGGAGAAGTGAGTGTAACAGAATGGCCTGGAAAAAAAGAACAGGGTAAAAATGATTTTGCTTCTTCAAACTCTAACCCGTCTTTCTTTCTTTCTTTCTTTCTTTTTTTTTTTTTTTTTAGAACTAAAACCTATTCCCCTGCTTCAGCCCAGAGTCAGAAGGGGCAGGGGAAATGTCTTGTTCTTCGTGCCACAGGAGATAGCTCAGGGGAATTGTCTGGGTAAAGGTCACGAGATCATTTTAGCTAATGATAGGATTAATCTGAGGGAGGCCACACAATTGTGTTCAAGATGGGATCATGGGATTAATCAGAGCCTTTAAAAGCTCTGTGCTTCAGTTGGGAGGCGGGGATGCTGGTATTTTTGAGACAGGAGACTGCCAGCCTCTTCATTTGCTTCTCAAACTGCTTGTCTCTGTTTTTGTGAAGTGGCTTCAGGGGACAAATGGTGAACTTTCTGTAATATGAGTGTGCCTCTTTCCCTCCTTCCTCAGTTCTCTCCTTTGGAGAGTTGGCCTATGGGACAAAGGATGTGGAAGATGGGTCAAAGTTTTCCCTAACTGGTGCTATTTTAATTTGGCCACCAATGCATCTCAGATGCATGACAGGAATATGAGTACTGGTCTTTCATATGGAGCTAGGGGTGAGGGCTACAGGATTCCAACTCTGATTGCTGAGGTTCCCTGGCCCAGGAGATAGTTCTAATAGGCAGGGTGCCTTCAAGATGGGTCAAGTTTGGCTTGGCTTAAGGAAACTCACATCTTCCGGCCGTCTGATGATGTAAACAGAGATGCAGAGCTACCCTCTTTCTCCTTCTGGACTATTAGAATAATTCCATGTTTAGAATTCTCTAGGCAAGGAGGTTTCAGACTCTGTTCATATATTCGTCCAAACTCCAAGAGGTCCATGTCAAGTTCTCCTGAAATTCCCTCACTGTACTTTGCTCTGTGTCAAGGCAGCACCCAAACCTGGCAGAGCAAGAACCCACCTGGGAAGGGGGACCCACCTCCCTTTCTTATAGGGACTCCCATCTCCACAAAAGCTTCTCTTGGACTGTTTCTCTGGGGCTCAGGAGGATATGAGTCACAAGAAGCACACAACCTCAGAGCACTCTCCTCTAAGGGGCCCCTATTCCAGAGAACGCTCCAAATTTAGTGCAAGTCCCTCAAGTGTCTATTTTTTTTATTGTGGCCTAAAGGTGAGTGATTAGGAAATGCTCTAGGGCTGCCTTTGAAAAAGTTACAAGGGAGGTGTTATAGTAGCTCTTTTTTAGAATTTGGAGATGCTTTTTTTTTTTTTTTGCTCATTGTCTTGTGCTTGCAGTTTTACCCAAAATTCACAAACAATATGAAAAGTGGCTATTACCTAAAGTGCATACTCCTTTGATGGGCTTTTAAAAATAATTTTTAAAAATTGAAGTAATTTGGGCTGGGTGCGGTGGCTCATGCCTGTAATCCTAGCACTCTGGGAGGCTTAGGCAGGTGGATTGCCTGAGCCAGAGTGAGACCCTCATCTCTAAAAATAGCTAGGAATGGTAGTGGGCGCCTGTAGTCCCAGCTACTTGGGAGGCTGAGACAAGAGAATCACTTAAACCTAAAGTTTGAGGTTGCTGTGAGCTAAGATGCCATAGCACTCTACCCAGGGTGACAAGGTGAGACTCTGTCTCAAAACAATCAAACAAAACAATCAAAATAATTTACAATCACTAGGATGTGGAAACAACCCAAGTGCCCATCAGCCCATGAATGGACTAATAAACTGTGATTATACACACACAGACACGCATATACATGCCATGAAATACTATTCAGTTATAAAACAGATGAAGACTTTACATCTTTTGTATTAACCTGGATAGAGTTGGAGAACATTCTCTTTAGTAAAGTATCACAAGAATGGAAAAGCAAGTATCCAGTGTTCTCAATACTAATATGAAGTCAGCCGATGAACTAACACATGCCCACACAAGAGAAAAACTCAATATAATTCAAATTGGGGGAAGAGGAAGGAGGAAGGGGGGGTTGGTGTGCTCTCACCTAGTGGGCACAATGTAAGGGTATATGGCACCCCTCCTGGGTGTGGGACACAACTACAACAGGGACCTTACCTAGCAGATACAAACATTGTAACCTAATCATTGGTACCCTCATATTAAACTGAAATTAAAAAAAAAAAAAAAAGAAAAGCGATGATTGGAGAAAACAAACCAAAAAATTGAAGTGGGGAATGTATGAAATGCCTAAATCTGAAGTGTGTACCTGTGTGAATTTGTACAGCGTGACCACTCTGTGTAATTACCACTCACTACGAGCACCCCCCAAAACCCCCCTTGTACTCTGTCCTCATCATCGTTCCCTGGCAGGTAAACTCAGACTTTCATCACCACGTATCAGCTCTGCCTGCTTTAAGCTTCCCCGGGCGGCTATTCATTCAGCGCGTGTCCTTTGGAACTTGCTTCTTTGACTCCGCCTGTGTTTGTGAGTCCTCCTTTGACTGCGTATAGTGGTACTTTGTTCTCCTTCCTTTGCTGTGTACCACGTACCACAGATTATTCCAGAGGGACATGGGCGTTGTTTTCGCTTTTGGACTATTCTGCCCGACATGCTATGAACATTCTTGTATGTTTCCTGTGGCACATGCGTCTTTCTGTCAGGTGTGCACCCAGGAGAGGAATTTCTGGGTCACAGGGGATGCACATGTTTCATCTTAATGCATACTGTCAATTCGTTTTTAAAGGCGGTTTTACCCATATATACCCCCTTCAGCAGCATCTGAGTGATCCAGCTGTTCCTTATCCAGTTTGATATTATCCATTTGAAAAAAACCCTTTTGTTGAGCTGTTCTGATGTGAGTGACGGTGCCTCGTGGTTTAAATATGCCCTTCTCTCATGACTACTGATGTTGAGCACCATTTTCATAGACTGCCTGGCTATTTGGGTGCCCTTTTTGGTGAAGTCTCCCTTCAAGCGTCTAACTGTTATTATTCTTGTTATTTATTTATTTACTTTTTGCAGTTTTTGGCCGGGGCAGGGTTTGAACCCAGCACCTCTGGTATAGGGGGCTGGTGCCCCAGTCCTGTGAGCCACAGGCTCCGCCCTTGTTATTTCTTTTTTTGGTGTGGGTTGTTCAATTTGTGAAGGAAGCCCAAGAAACAGGAGTAAAGGGCTGGAAAAAGTAAAACGAAAAGCCAATCTAATAGTATGCTTTCTGGAACTGCTCAAAAGTGAGCACGATCCAGACAAAGAAAAGGAGGGCACGTCTTCCAGCTCCCGCCTTGTTGGTCCAGAATTGCTTGTGTGATGTTTATGTCTTGCCTTATTCTTCCAGCCATGACCATGCGTGGAGCTGGCTGAATGCTTCCACAGCACCCCTTGTGGGGACAGGTGTGGAAAGCAGGTGCAATTCCAAGGACCTTCCTGGGCACCTGGGGGACATCTGGAGAAAGCAAAAAGTCCTGAAAGACATAAAAAGTATTTAACACAGAAGAGTTCTTTCCCTTCTGGCCGGGCAAAGAAGGACTCAGTTATGTTGGGGACCTGTCTGGAATAATGAAAAACAGAAACTTTGGAGCCACAGTGTCTACACAAGAGGGGAGACTTGGGGCTGCAGGCAACAGTGATAGGAGCCCGGTAGGGGCCAGAGTCAGACAACATGAGAGTGATTTAAAAATTTTTACAGTAGGCTGCTAGGGTGGAGGAAAAGTAGTTTGAAAGGACCATGAGAAAAACAAGGAGTATTGCTGTGCTCAGCACCGGCCTCGTTCAGAACAAAAGGTTCCCACGTGGCTGCAAGGCCGTCCTTGACCTTGCCTGGCTGCCACCCCATGCCGTGTCTTGCGGTCCCTCTTATCAGTTCCAGCTTCCCATGTGACTTGAATCCCACATTTCCATTCTAATGTTATCTCACTAGAGAGACATTTTCTGATCTTATTTAAATGGTAGTATCCCACTCCCCATTTCCCCTCTGCCCCTTTTTATAGCCTTTATTACTTTCAGAAATACCATACGCATACTTAGTTTTCCTTGTCTGTCTTCTCCACAAAAACGTAAGCTCCATGAGGACAGGAATTGTCCGTTTTGTCCCCCAATGTGTTCCCAGGGCCTAATAGGCACTGGAAAAAAAATACGTGCTCATTAAATGTGTTAAGAATGAATGAACGTACAGAAAATGAGTGGAAAAAAAGTCATACGACCAAATATCCAATATGATCCTGTGTGTGTGCATGTGTGTGTTCATGTTCCCTGCATATTCCTGGGTCACAGGTGTGTGTGTGCACATGCCTGTGTGTATGCACAAGGCTTATACACCTGAAGGTCTATGGGCATATGATGAGATGTTAACAGTGGCTTTCCTGTGCCAAGGGAGGAGGGGCGGCACTTCCACTTTATAACCTTTGATGTCTAAATCTTTTTCTGTTATCATGTATTATATGTACTCTGCCACCCTCCTACTCCACTCCCCTGAACCCCGACAGCAAATGGAAAGGAAGGCGTAAGGACCACCTGACTTAGGAGAGAGAGAATGAGGAGACTGCTGAACACTTGGAGCAAGTACCAGCTAAGGCTGGTGGGCGCGCAGATGGATCACCGAAATGGAAACTGCTAAATCTGGAGCGAAACAAAGATTAGGGAATGTAGTCTCCCAGGGAAAAGGTAAATCTGTACTTTTTTTTTTTTTTTTTGTGAATTTCCTTGAGGTTCAAATCAGTCACCGAGACGGTATAAATACAACATTACCCAGCGGGGAAAGCAACAGACGAGAGATGCTGATGCCGTAGGAAAAAGCAGAGACCTAGCGATGATAAAAATAGGAGTCTCTGAATTGGATTCCTGTAAGATTGTAACTTTTCCATTTTCTGGCTGGAAACTCATCAGGTGCAGCGTTATCTGCCTGGGGAAGGAGCTGCCCTGAAACAGTTAAGGAAAAATCCAGGCTCCTAGGATTATAGATGTAGGTTGTTTTAGACAAACAAATAGATTGTTCCACTGAGAGAATGGGGCATATTGTACAAAGTTTGGAGAAATTTTAAATAGTGTGGGTCCACGCTAGTCTCGATGTCCAAGTTTGGTTATTTGTACAAAGGATTAATTTACCTTTGAATGGGTGGTTGTCTTCCTTTGGTATCTGCTAGCCAACTGGGAGTTAATTTGTGTCTAAAACAGTACAAGGTTTTTTGGTTTCACCTAGCGGAGTGAATGGGTCTCTGTCTTTCAAGGTTGCCCATTTTTCTGCATTTCATCTAGGCAGAGATAAGAACTCCAGGCCTGTGACATACAATAGGCTATTCTTGTAACTCAGATGTGACTGAGCACCATTAGTCTCTGTTCTTGACCCTGCACCCACCTTGAGGCAGGAACTTTGTTATCATTTCCCATAAAGCAAATCCGATGCAACAGAGGATTAATGAATAATGACAATTTGGCTGACAATTTCTGGGGGAGACTGAAAAGCTCTCTGTGTCCTGGAGAGATAGTTTTGCTCTATAGCAAAGCCTAATAAAAATGCGTATGAGACATATAAACATTCTTTCCAAAGAGGAAAGGTTTCACATTTTCTTGATCTCTTTTCTCCGTGTTCTTAAGCAAAACAAATGAATCTTTTTCAAGGTCTCCAGTCTCTCCTGCTCACATCTATTCCGCTGCCTGGCATAATGAGGGCCTCTCCTTAGGATCTTCTCGAAGGGAGATAGGTGTAGGGTGTGGGAAAGGCTTGTAAGTGGCTGGTAATTCACCCCCAAGGATCTGAGAATCCCATTTTCCATCAGTGGGAAGACTAGGGTAAAGGAGAAGAGAGACCCCCTGGCACCCTTTTATCGGGCCAGGCCTGGGTATTGCCCTGGGCACAGCCTCCTCTTGGATACGGTTTCTTAGTTTACCCACCTGTGCCATGTGTGTACGCAGAGGGGAGTAGGCCCTGCTAGGGGGTTTGTGGGTCCCGCCTGGTAGCTTTATGATTCAAAAGGAATAAGAGAGAGAGTGGGGTTCTCAGCTTGGGCCCTCTGCTTTTTCTTTCCTCTTCTTCATCACTGACTGCTCCCAGCCCCCCCCAAAGGAACACGCTTGGGTGAATTCCTATATCCTCCCACTTTGCTCCTGAGGTAAAGCCCCTGGCGACCTATTTTAGACAAATACACTATAATAACACACCCCTGCTCCACGTCCAACACTTGCATTTCACACAGTCTTTTCCCCAGGCAGATGTTTCTCTCCATATTGGTTTGGAATTCGGCTGGAAAACAGCAGGGTCACATGGACGCAATTACTAAGCATTCCGGTTCAACCTTTAAAGTGTGTTCCTGGACTGTTCCGTGATTGTTCTTTTTCTCTGCCTTTGGAGTCTTCCTGTTCGACTCGATCTCTCATCATCCCAGTTTGAAAACTGTGCCACCGAATTATAGATCGACTGATTCCTTTGTCAGATGTGGCTGACTGCTCCGTATGCCAGGCGGCCTTCTAGGGGCGATAGCGGGACCCAGAAGATGGAGATGATTCTTGTTCTGCGGAGGGAGGCCAGTGCAAACAAACAAAGTATCAGATGGTGGTAAATCCTTTAAGAAACTCTACAAAAAATGGCAGACCAGACTATGTTGGGGGCTCCCCACATTGGGTAAATATAGAGGATCTTATGTGATGAGGTGACTTTGCCAGTTTTACATGTGTAGAGTCTGCAAAATACATTTACCACTTACCTCTCCCCCTTACTCTTGGAGTTTGAATTTCCAGGCCAGTGTTCTAATATACACTGTATAGCTCCCATTTCAGAGGGAGGTAAACATGAAGCTAGAAACACAGTTGGCAAATTTCTTCCCAGAAGGGCCAGATTGTAAGCATTTTTGACTTTGCAGGCTGGCTGGTTTCTGTCACAACTGCAGAACTCTGCTGTTTGTAGCACAGAGGAGATGGGAGATGGCTATGTTCCAACACAACTTTGTTTATGAAAACAGGAGGCAGGTCCTATGCCTCCCACTGCCCTGTTTGCTGGCCTCTGACTTAGCCCACGCTTTGCCCTTATTTACTTGAAAGTGATAGGAGAAGCCCTTTTCCTACAAGGGGCGAGTCCCCTGCCCTGAATTTTCTTGAATTTTTTTTCCTTAAAAGAAAATTAAAGCAGGGCCCGGTGACTCATGCCTGTAATCCCAGCACTCAGGGAGGATGAGGCAGGTGGATTACCTGAGCTCAGGAGTTCGAGACCAGCCTGAGCAAGAGCGAGACCCCCCATCTCTAAAAACAGCTGGGTGATTGTGGTGGGCACCTGTAGTCTCAGCTACTCGGGAGGCTGAGGCAAGTGGATTGCTTGAGATTGCTGTGAGCTATGATACCACAGCACTCTACTGAGGGTGACAAAGTGAGTCTCTGTCTCAAAGAAACGAAAAGAGAAAATTAGACTAATTTAGAAAATGTATATAAAGAAAAGAAGAAAAAAAGTGATAATCTTATTCTTCTCTAAGAGTATTTTAAGAATAGCCATTGTCAATAGTCTGATTTTTATTTTTTCACATTCCTTTGTGTGTGTCTGTATACCCAAGTGGTAGATGTGTAATATAAACTACAGACATCCCAAGAGAGGCTTTCATTTCGTTTGTTTCCTTTCCTTCTGTTTTTCTTGCTTGCTTTTCTTTTCCTCTCCACTCCTTTCCCCTTCCACGCCCCCCCATTTCTCCATCTTTCCCTTCCCCCCCCACCCCGACACATATGGTATTATTCCGAAATGCGGCTCTGCAGCTCGCTTGCTTCACCCCGCACCATAGCATCGTGTGTTTCTTTGGCTTTGAGAGGTGCGAGTTCTGCCCTTGGCGTCCTGTTGTTGCCAACCGACGTGACGTGAGCGTCGGATTATTTTTGGTGAGTGGTGTTAGAAGCAGGTGTGGGTCAGGGCCTTACCCATCTCCACGGGAACGACCTGGGTGCTTGGGGGTGTTAGTCTGAGAGCAAGTCGCAGACCAAACGGCAGCAGCTGTGCAGCCCTTTTCTTGGCTTGCAGCCACAGCAGCCAGTCTGGAGGTCGGGAGGGGTCTCTGCAGTCAGTCACACCAGCCCCGCTGAGAGGAAGGCCTTGCTCCCAGCAGATACTGGCTTATAGCAGGACTGGAAACGTTTTCTGCAAAGTAGAGATAAATAGGCCCAAGTAGACTTGGCTCAGCACCCTCTCTCCATGTGGACTTTTGGGCTTGCCTTTGTTATTATTATAATTATTATTAATTTTGAGATAGAGGCTATAGTGCCAGGGCATCACTAGCTCACTACCTCAAACTCCTGGGTTCAGGCAATCCTGCCTTAGTCTCCCTGGTAACTAGTACTACAGATGCCTGCCACAACGCCAGGGTAATTTTTCTAGTTTTAGTAGAGATGATGTCTGACTCGTGTTCAGGCTGATCTCCAGCTTCTGAGCTGAAGCAATGCACCTGCTTCAGCCTTCTGGAGTGCCAGGATTACAGGCTTGAGCAACTCCACCTGACCAGCTTGGCTTACTTTTTTATTAATTATTTTTGAGACTGAGTCTCACTCTATTGCCCTGGGGTTGAGTGCGGTGGCTCATCATAGCTCACAGCAACCTCTGTGTTGCCAGTGATATTCTTGCCTCAGCCTCCAGAGTAGTTGGGATTTGCAGGCACACACCACCCTGCCCAGCTAAGTTTTTAATTTTTAGTAAAGAAGGGGTTTCACTCTTGCTCAGGTTGGTCTCAAACTCCTGAGCTCAAGCAATCCACTCACCAGGGCCTCCTAGAGGGCTAGGTTTGCAGGGGTGAAAACCCCATGCCTGGCCTTGCCCTAGTTTTTGAAAATACTTTATTTGTTGAAAGGTCATGGGCCCTAGTACTTGGTCCTAAGTTAATCATAGATTATCCCCCACTATCTTTTTTTTTTTTTTTTTAAGAAAAATACAAAAACACACCTGTGTATACTCTGAAGGTTGGGAGGGGTCTCTGCAGTCAGTCACATTGGCCCTGCTGAGAGGAAGGCCTTGCTCCTAGCAGATACTGGCTTAAAGCAGGACTGGAAAAATTTTCTGCAAAGTGGAACTCAAACTCTCAAAGTTTCTCAAACTCTGTGAAAGAATAATACAAAAACACACTTGTGCATACTCTGCCCAGATTCATAATTGTTAACATTTCCCATGTTTGCTTGGCTTTTACTTCTTTTTTTTTTGAGACAGAGTGTCACTATGTCACCCTCGGTAGAGTGCCGTGGCATCACAACTCACAGAAATCTCCAACTCTTGGGTTTAAGCAATTCTCTTACCTCAGCCTCCCAAGTAGCTGGGACTACAGGTACCCTCCACAATGCCCGGCCATTTTTTGGTTGTAGTTGACCTGGGTTGGATTTGAACTCGCCAGCTCTGGTGCATGTGGCTGGTGCCCTAGCTGCTGAGCTACAGGTGTGAAGCCATGCTTGGCCTATTTTCCTTTCTCTCTAAAAATGAAGATATTCATATATTTACATACATACATATTTAAGTTAAGACATACATGCATATATACTTTTAATTTTTTTTCCTTAGAAGTTTTCCAAAAGCTATTTTGTGAAATGGGTAATTCAATAATCAATTTATTAAAGCAATTTTTTTTTTTTGAGACAGAGCCTCAAGCTATCCCCCTGGGTAGAGTACCGTGGCATCATAGCTCACAGCAACCTCCAATTCCTGGGCTCAAGAGAGTCTCCTGCCTCCGCCTCCCAAGTAGCTGGGACCACAGGTGCTCACCACAACACCCGGCTATTTTTTGGTTGCAGCCATCATTATTGTTTGGTGGGCCCAGACTGGATTCGAACCCTCCACCTTAGGTGTATGTGGCTGGTGCCTTAGCCACTTGAGCCACAGGCGCCAAGCCTATGAAAGCAATTTTTAAGATTTTGTATTGTATTTCTAATTTCTATTGCATATACACTTAAATATTTTAACTTTATTTTTAGTTGTAGCCATAAACATAGAGTGTTCAATTTACCATCATAACCATTTTTAAGTGTCCAGTTCAGTAGTGATAAGAATATTCACATGGTTATATATTAGATCTCTAGATTTTCATCTTGTATAACTGAAACTCTATGCCCCTTAAACAATCAAAGTTATTTTCATTCTTTCTTCTCCCAGCCCTGCCAACTGCCTTCTTCCTTTCTGTTTCTATGATGGCCACTACTTTAGACATCTCGCATGAGTGCTAAGTGCACGGTTTGCCTTTTTGTGACTAGCTTATTTCACTTAGCATTAATGTTCTTGAGGTCAATCCACGTTGTGACAGAATTTCCTTTGTTAAGGCTGCACAATACTCCATTTCACATGTGTACCACATTTTTGAATCCATTCATCTGTTGATGAATATTTTGGTTGATGCACGTGTAGCTTTTTCCAAAAACTACTTGAAAGTAAATTGGGACATGACGATACTTTACCCTTAACTAATTCACCTTAAATACAATCTGGTGTGGACTAAGGTATTCTCCTATATAACATAATTATATTATCATGTTCAAGGAATTTGACACTGGTATGATATGTAATATACAGTCTATGTGCAAATCCACGTTCCCTTAGTTATTCTATCAGTATCCTTTATATCTATTTATTTCAAATCTAGGATCCAATCAAGGATCATTCATTGCATTTAGTCAACATGTCTATTAATTTATTTAATTTTAATGTAGGATTTAAAAAATTAGGGGGACACTGGAAAATTTTGACTAGACCAGATCAGGGTTTTGTGTAATACTTTATAATTTATACCTCTCTAATTATTTCCCCATGATGGGATTTAGGCTTAACATTTTGGGCACAAACACTATCTAGGTAATGCGTTCGTCTCACTGAGGAGATACAAAATATCACTTTTGTCCCATGACTGGTGGTATTGATTTGGTATTTGGTGTCTGCCAGATTTCATCGCCATTAGGTAACCTTTTCTCTTTGTAAATTAAAAAGCAATCTGGGGATGACACTCTGAGACTGTGAATACCCTGTTACCACTTTCAGCCAGGGGGCTAGCACCCATCGGTTACCCTAGCCTGAATCAATCAGCACATTGATGGCTGCCAGATAAATCACATGTCTTGAACTTTAATTTCTCTAGTGAAAGCTTTTTAATATTCTTTATGCCATTTAGCGACCCCTCAGGGCGGGAATAAAATTAACTTATTCACACAAATCATATCCGTGTGATTTCTGTAGTGCAGTTTCTCCTAGTACATCACTATGAAAAAACTTTAGCACCTATTTGACCTATTTACTGGGTGCTCTGGAAAGCCGGTAGTTTGATTAGAGCTGGGCTAGGAATCTGCAGAAGGTAAAGACTTCGAGTCCATTGGCTCTACCTCGGGGCTCTTCAGACCCAGCAGATTTTGTGTGAAGCATGGGACAAATTGGTTCAGAGTTTTGGAGGAAATCTGTGCCTCTTTCAGCAAGGATTTCTTTCTTTCTTTTTTGATAACCCTTGATTTGTAGCGGGGCTCTGCTGTGTTCTCAATGTTTCGTGGTATGTGTGTGTGTGTGTTTTGTTGTTTGTTTTGTTTTTTTTGAGACAGAGTCTTGCTCTGTCGCCATGGGTAGAGTTCAGTGGTGTCATCTTAGCTCACTGCAACCTCAAACTCCTGGGTTCAAGCAATCCTCTGGCCTCAGCTTCTAGCCAATTTTTTTTATTTTTAGTAGAGACAGTCTCACTCTTGCTCAGGCTGCTCAAACTCCTGCCTTCAAGCGATCCTCCCATCTCAGTGTCCCAGAGTGCTAGAATTACAGGAGTGAGCCTCCTTGCCCACTGTGCTCTGAATGTTTTTGTTCCTACCTCTCCACAAAATTAATATGTTGAAATCCTAACCCGTATGGTGATGAAATTAGAAGGCGGGGCCTTAGGTTAGGTCATGGGGATGGAGTCCCTGTGAATGAGTTAGGTCATGAGAATGGAGTCCCTGTGAATGAGTTCAGTGCCCGTATAAAAAAAGACCCCAGAGAACGGCCTTTCCCTTGCTGCCAAGTGAGAACACAACAGGAAGCTGAGGGTCTGCAGCCTGGAAGAGGCCCTGACAAGCCCCCGGCCATGCTGGCACCCTGACTGTGGGCTTCCCAGCTGCCGGAACCGTGAGAAACGAATGTCTTTTGTGATAAGCCACCTGCTCTAAGCAAGGTGTTTTGTTATAGCGTCCCAGAGGCACCAAGACAGGCTCTGAGGGTTAAGGATTTGGGAGAAGCAAGACTGAAAAATGGGTGAGGAGGCCTGTGGAAGGTGTACGTGAACTGGCAGGGAGGAGGCCCCTGAGGCAGAGGAGGTGCTCAGTGATGGTGATAGGATGGACGGCCCATCCTGTGAGATGTTAGACTCCTTCCCCTAGTACTGTGGGCTCACGCAGAGTGACAATGGAGCCCGTGCCTGAGCTCGGCATCTCTCACCTCCTCTCGCCAACACTGACTTGCCATCGTACCCGCTGCCGTGCAATCGTCTGCAGCAGTGACCAAGTGGCCCTGAGGTCTCGGAACACTGTGATAGCTGAAGGGCCAGCCAGTCACCCAGGGGTGGGTTAGTTATACTGGCTTCTTCCCATGATGGAGGGGGTGATGATTTGTCTCCAAATACTCTGAATTGGGGTCAGCTTTCGTTGCTTGCCTCAGCAACGCCAGCATCATCATCCATATGCCCCTGGTTCTCAACCAGTGAGATTTTGGCTCGCGGGGAACACTTGGCAATGTCTAGAGACGTTTTTGATTGTCATGTCTTGGGATGTGTGAAAGGCTGCTACTGGCATCTGGTGGATAGATGGCAGGGATGCCACTAACTGCTCTATGGTGCTCAGGACAGCTCCACAGCGGAGAATGATCTGGCTGGAAATGCCAAGAGTGTGGGAGGTTGAGAAACTTTTTTAATACCACCAAGTTGTCTTCCAGATATCTTAACTATAGGGAACCTATCAGTAGTTAAAGAAATAAGGTAGAAGTAGGTTTTGGAGGGATTGTGTCCAGTTGCAAGTAACAGAATACCTTATTAGGTGGGATCTTATTTTTCTAAAGTAAGTCCCTGTCTTTAGTTCAGCTACCCAGATATGTCAAAGCTGAGGCTGAAGTGATCGTCTTTGCTTTTCTTCGTGTTGCAGAGAGTTCACTAGAAGGTCCATGCCATAAGGACAGAGATAATTTGTTTTGTTACTGCTCTATCCCCATGGCTGGGAAGAGTGCCTGGTGCATAGCAGATAGTCATTATCCAACTGCTTGTGGCTTATTGTAACTCCAGCTACCCTATAAGAGCTCCAGGCAGCAGCAAAGAGGACAAGGTGGAAAAGAAGAAATAAGCCCTATGTTAAGAAAGTAAGACAGTTTTGGAAAATCCATCGCCTACTTCCACCGGAGCTGCCTTGGCCAGAACTCAGGGCTACCTACAAGAAGCTGAGCCACACGGCTTTCAGATTGCCATGTTACTGCCACACACCCAAACATGCTCATTTTCTGTAAGTTAGGAAGAACGGGGAGTGGACATTGAGGAGCAATAAATAAAGTTTTTGATGGGCCTGAGGCAGGCGCACACAGACTGAATAACCATGCAAGTCCTTGAGCCTGGAGGATGGGAGAGATTGTAAGACAGCAAGGTCAGGGCCATCGCAAAGGAAACCAGAGCAGCAGCCTCTCAGAAAACCAAGGAGAATCAGCAAAGAAACAGCCTGGTGGTAACCTGTGACTGAGTGCTGTCTGTGACTCATACGCCTTATTTACATACAATGTACAACTGAAAAGTGTAAACTCATGTCTAGTTGATAGCTTGTCCTAGAAACCTTGGCTGATGCAGTTTTAAGTTATACTTTGACTAAATAATGAAACAAGAAGTTCTGTACACTGTAGTGATATCTTATACTTCATCGCTGAACTAATCTTACATGTCTCCACTTGACGTAAGTGGTGCGTGCTACTGCCTTTATTAACTGAGGCTAAAGTAGGGATTCCAACCTAATGAATCTGTTGTTGACCACAGAGCTCCCCAAAACCCCAACATGGACAAAAATGGAGTTTCAGCAATTTGCTTGAGCTGAGTTTCACTACCAGTCAATCAGAACTGATGAGATAATGAATTGTTTAAATCAGACAATCTCTTTTCCTTATGGATTTTATTTGCCTATATAAATCCTGCTCCTAAAACTTTGGTTGATGAGGCTGTCTCCACAGGTTTCTGTACCTTGTGTATGCCTGGAACCCTAACTCTAGCCCCAGCACTAACCTTAAGCCATGAAGCCAATTGGTGTCGGTCTGCATATGATGAAACCCTTGAGGCTTAGACTAATTGTCTCAGAGTTATTTTTGACAGGTAATCGGAAGACCTCATCCCACAGGGCCAAATTTCTCTGTGTTGGAGCCAAATTTCTCTGTGTTGGATTAGATTTTCCCTGCTTTGCTCAGCAGTAAACTCAGACTAATACTCCAATGATTCAGAATTGTTATTATTATTTTTTAATACGTTATTATTATTATTTTACTCTCGGGGAATCATCGATGTTATTTTTATTTTATCAGCGTCAATTAGAAGTGGTTGCCACAGTGAAGTTGTTCTGGTTGAATATGGGGAAGTGAACATATGATTTTATATATATTTCCTCTCGTGATTCCATTAAAATGTTAGGAAAAGTATGAATCCTTTTAGACAAAGAAAGCATGAGAGGAGAGAGGAGTAGTTGAGAGATGAAGAGAGCTAATTCTCAAGCCCTTATGGAGGGGCAGGGAGGAACTGTGAAGACACTAGTTGAGCCTCACTGCAGAACTCCCAAAAGACTCTAGAGCTGGAGGCCCATGGTGTCTTTAGAGCAGTGATTTTCAACCAGGGTGCCATGAGAGGATCTTGGGTATGCTGCGGAAAATTTTAAAGATCATTAGTTAAATAATTTTGGAAAGAAATCGAAAGCACAGTAAGTATATTCTTTTTTTTTTGGATCAACATCATTTATGTATTCCACGGAAGTTTTACTATAGGTTCAAGGCTGCCATGAGATAATAAAAGGTTGAAAAACACTGCTCTAGAGGACGGGGTGGATTGAAACTATGAACAGGAAGACAGTGAGGGTGTGAATGAAGAGTGATTGTATCCCAGACTCCACACCTTGTTTCAGCAAATCTTAGAGGCATGTTTTCTCTCTGGAGAAGTTAAACCACAGAGTTTTTGAATTTGTGGCTCCAGTTGAGGGCAGTAGTCAAATACTGGATTGAAACATGAAGATTAAAGGCCAGGTGCAGTGGCTCACTCCTGTAATCCTAGCACTCTGGGAGGGCGAGTCAGGTGAATTGCTTGAGCTCAGGAGTTTGAGACCAGCCTGAGCAACAGCAAGACTCCATCCCTAAAAAAATATAGCTGGGCATTGTGGGCGGCACCTGTAATTTCGGTTACTTGGGAGGCTGAGGCAAGAGTATAGCTTGGGCCCAAGAGTTTGAGCTTGCTGTGAGCTAAGATGTCATAGCACACTATTTGAGGTGACAAAGTGACCTCAAAAAAAAAAAATAATGAGAACCTAGAAGAGAGAGTTCCCTAGCCTGCTTAGCCACATTTGCTTCCAGAATGCTGGCAGCCTGGCTCTCAGTTACCAGGGAGAAGTGTGAACAAGTCCTCCCTGGGAGGACGACCAGCCAAGAGATGATTGATAGTGGTATCCTGCACCCACAAAGGCCAGTTTGCCCTCAGCTGCTCTTTGCTGATGCCTACAAGTTAAAAAGCCCCGCGTAGACATGTTGAGCTGGGCTTCACTCTTTTTTTTTTTTTTTTTTTTGCAGTCTTTGGCTGGGGTTGGGCTTGAACCCACCACCCCGATATAAGGGGCCAGCATCCTACTCCTTGAGCCAGAGGCGCTGCCCTGGTCTTCACTCTTAAATAGGGGGCAAAGGCCAAGCTTTTCAGGAGAGAGCCACTAGAATGAAAGAACACCAAAGTCAATAAACTAAAAAGGGATTTGGGGGAGAGAGCACAGAGAACAGACATCAACTTCAAAACACTGTAATTTCATATAAGGGATGAGAGAGGAAGCCATTTCTTATTTAATTTTTTTTCTGTGGCACTACCATCTCCTAACATTATACATTATAGTGTCTCTGTTAGTTATTTGTTTTTTTTTTTTATTTGTTCATTCTCTCTCACCCCTAGCTGAATGTAAGTGCTAGCCTGTATTGTTCACCCTCTGTTACCAGTACCCAGGACTGGCACACAGCAGGTGCTCAAAAACTGTTGCTGATCAAATGGTTGAAAATTGTACCCGTAATCAAGAACAGAGTACTATAAAAAAGGAGCATTAAAAAGCAGAAAAGAAATTAGAATGTTGATAGCATGATAATAAAATTTAAAAAAACACACTAGATTTGGAAGATAAAATTGAGAAAATATCCTCAAAGTACAGAATAAGATGATGGAAGATAATAATGAAAACATAAGACAATCAGAAGATCAGTTTGAACATCTGACATGAAGGGATTCCGGAAAGAAAGAACAGAAAAATTAGAGGGGAAAAGATTATCATAGAAGTAATAAAGAAGAATTTCCAGAACAAAAAACAAAACACAACATGATTTTACAGAATTCAAGAGTTCACTGAGTGTTTGGGAAAAATAAATGATAAAAGAACAATTATAAGGGGTAATAAAAGTCCAAAAAAGCTTTCGGAGAGTAAAAGGAGACCACAGGCTCGGCGCCTGTGGCTCAATCTAAGGCACCAGCCACGTACACCTAAGGTGGCGGGTTCGAATCCCCAGCCCGGGCCCGCCAAACAACGATGGCTGCAACCAAAAAATGGCCGGGCCTTGTGGCGGGCGCCTGTGATCCCAGCTACTTGGGAGGCTGAGGCAAGAGACTCGCTTGAGCCCAGGAGTTGGAGGTTGCTATGAGCTGTGATGCCATGGCACTCTACCCAGGCGGGCAGCTTGAGGCTCCGTCTCAAAAAAAAAAAAAAAAAAAGGAGACCACAAACAAAACGTGAGTGTCACAGCAGTGTTGGACCTTTTAATAGGCATGGTGCAAACCAGAGACAACGGATGATGACCTCAAAAGACTGAGAAGGTGATCTCCACTTTCGAATTTTATACTCAGCCAAGCTATTAAGTTAATGTGATGATAAAATAAAGAAGGCTCAGATACGCCAGGTCATAAAAGTGTACCTCTTAGGCATCCTGTCTCAGGAAGCTACAGAGAGAGTGGACAAATGAGGGAATAAACAAAGAAATATCTTGAGTTCAACAAACAGAGAATCCAAAGAGGAGAGTGTGGAAAGGAATTTTCATCCTGAGTGTGGTTTCGAGATGACAGTTATGCACTGGGCCAAGAGGGCAGCCAGACCAGAGAGGACCAGGAGAGTCCAGGGCCAGGATGTGTGTCTCTGAGAAGTACACCAAACTAATGGACTGCCTGATATTCCTGTGGAGATGGGTTTTAGTTCAGTTTGGGAATAGTTTGGGGGATAGTTTGAGTATGTGTTAATTATAGGAGCATAGAAAATTAAGCAGATGAAAAACTAAGGCAACCATTAATTCAGGAAAAACAAAAAGGCATAGAAGAAAGGATATCTGATCATACCATGCCAAATGGCTCACCTATAAATGACATTTTAATTTTTATTTATTTATTATTTTTAGAGGACAGAGTCTCACTTTACCACCTTTGGTAGAGTACTGTGGCATCACAGCTCACAGCAACTTCCAACTCCTGGGCTTAGGCAATTCTCTTGCCTCAGCCTCTGGAGTGGCTGGGACTACAGGCGCCTGCCATAACACCCGGCTATTTTTTTGTTGCAGTTTGTCCAGGGCTGGGTTTGAACCCGCCACCCTCGGTATATGGGGCCGGCACCCTATTCACTGGGCCATAGGTGCCGCCCTATAAATGACATTTTTATAGTCAATCATGTCAACACTTAATTTTTTTTTTTTTGAGTGAGGCTCTGTCAGTCTGGGTAAAGAGCTGTGGCATCAGAGTTCACAGTAACCTCAAACTCTTGGGCTTAAACAATCCTCTTGCCTCAGTTTCCCCAGTAGACTACAGGAGCCTACCACAATGCTAAGCTATTTTTGGAGATGGGGTCTTGCTCTGGCTCAGGCTGGTCTCAAACTCCTGAGCTCAAGCAATCAATCTGCTTTGGCCTCCCAGAGTGCTGTGATTACAGGCATGAGCCACCACATCTGATGAACATTAAATATCAACTTAACAAAAATACCATGATATAATTTTAGTGGGAGAATGATAGAGAAGAGATATATGGATATAGGTATGATGTATGAGCTAAAAACGCTAACTTCTTGGTTTCTATTTTAGGAGATCAAAAATTAAAAATGCAAAATGAAAAAAAAATTGAAAAAAAAAAAACCTTGCTAGCATGTGATCTAGACAGTGAACAAGAGAAGAAGCTCATGACAGATTTGAAAGTGATTGCTTTGGGGTTTGAAGTCTTGGGTGGAGGGGACAGTGGCCCAGGGAAGGTTTTTTCTTCTTACAAGCCTTGTGGTTCAGTTCAGTTCAACTCTTTCAAACTGCATAATGAAGTCTTTTGATGATTGAAAAGATATTTAAATAAAAAAGCAGTATGGTAATGAGGTGATGGTTTTACACGCCACCTCATCCGTGAGGGACTGGCCTCGTGGTGTGGCACTAACAGAGAGGGCTTGCAGACAGCTGCAGCGCTGGGGCTTAGTCATGTGGAATGTGGGGGCCTCTGAAGCAGTCACAAGTTTATCATGGTCTTTCACTCCCTGCTGTGATAGAAGGTCTGGGAACCAAGAGTCTCCCACTGTACACTCAGGGATAAACAAACATGCAAATAGCACACAACTAGTAGCTTATTTCTCCTAGTTGAGAAAAGACAGCCCCACTCCACGATCCCTTTAGCCACTGCTTTATCCTCAGCGTCAGTATACAGCCCCATTTCTCTAAATAGTAATTCACATTCCTTGTCTCTAATTCCTTTCCTCCCATTCTTTTTGAACCCACTCCAATAAGCTTTCACTCCCCACTACGTCACTGAAAACAGCTCTTTTCAAGATCTTTAATGGTTTCTGTGTTACTAAATTCAATAGTGAATTCAGTTTTTGTCTTACTTCAATTGGCAGCCCTGGACATGGTTGATGATATCACATGCCCCGAGTCACGTTCTCTGCTTGGCACGCACTGAGCACGCTCTCCTGGTTTTCTTCTTACCACTGGCCTCCCTGCCTCTGAACGCAGAGGTGCCCTGAGTGCTGGTCTTGCATGGCAGCTCTTCCAATGCACACCCGTTCCCTCGGTTCTCTTGTGCAGAATCGGTGCTGTAAGTGATAGATTTATGAGCTGATGGCTTCCAAACTGTTATCTGCAGTCCAGGTCTCTCCTCTGAAGCTCAGACTCACGAATCCTGTTTTCTACTTGATCTTGCTACTTTGGATGTGTCTCAAAGTAGATTTTTATTAGATCTAAAACCAAACTCCAACTCTTTCCAAGACCTTTCCCACCTGAAGCTAGTGGCCAGTTTCATCCTTGTACTGCTGTGGTACCCACTCCCTGGGTGATGGGCCACTACTGGTCCACGGCCCATTAGGAACCAGGCCACATAGCAGGAGGTGAGTGGTGGGTGAGTGAGGGAAGTTCCACCTGTATTTACAGCTGCTCCCCATCGCTGGCCTCACCGCCTTGTCAGATCCTCTCCACCTTGTCTGTGGAAGAATCATCTTCTGTGAAACCAGTCACTGGTGCTGAGAAGATTGGGGACTGCTGTTTCAAGGGCTCAGGTCAAACCTTGGTGTTGTTCTTGTGTCTCTTTTGCCCCTTGAACTCCACATCCCATTGGTCATCTATCCCAGAGTCTGTGGTGTCTATACCTACCAACTCTGCTGAGACCCTGACCTCTTCTTATCACTTATATCTCCACTTCTATGGCCCCGGCCATTGTGATTTCCCACCTGGGTTACTGTGATAGCCTCCTAATTAGTCCTCCTACATCTGCCTTTGCCTCTTTGCTATTAAAAAAATTCAATAGTCAGAGTGAACCTTTTAAAATTTAAGTCAGACCATGTCACTACTCTGTTTAAACCTTTTCCTTAAGCAGGGCACGGTGGCTCACTCCTGTAATCCTTGCACTCTGGGAGGCAGGGGGTGGGAGGATTGCTTGATATCAGGAGTTTGAGAACAGTCTGACTAAGACTGAGGCCCCATCTCTACTAAAAATAGAAAAATTAGCCTGGCGTGGTGGGGCACACCTGTAGTCCCAGCTATGTGGTAGGCTGAGGCAGGAGGATCGCTTGGGTCCAGGAGTCTAAGGTTGTAATGAACTGTGTTGATGACGCTGCACTCTGGTTGGGGACAGAGTGAGCCCCTCAAAAAAGAAACAAACAAACCAACAAAACAAAACACATGAAAGAAAATTTCTTCTTTGGCTTCTTGTATGATTCTCTTTGCTTGGATGCCATTTTTTCTTTACCTTTTAGGTTTTTCTTTTAGGTAAAGAAAAACCCTTGAAAGATTAAAAAAAATATTTATTTATTTATTATTTCAGGTTAATGTGAGGGTACAAATGACTAAGTTACACCGTTTTCATTTGTTGGGTAGAGTCCTTCTTGTAGTCATGTTCCATGCCCAGGAGGTGTGCCCTATACCCTTACACTGGGCCCATTAAGAGGGAGCACACCCATCCTCCTCCTTCCTCACCCCTCCCCCTCCCTCCTTCTCTCTCCCCCAAACTTGAATTGAATTGAGTTTTTCTCCATCCAGTAAGTAGATTTTCTTTATGGCATTTTGAAATCATGCTTAAATTCATTAGGTCCCATGACCTACCTTTTTGGTGGCGTGTGCCTTTCATCAATATAAAATGGTGTTGTAAAATTCAATGCCTTTTTTGGCCCCAAGTTCTATCTTATTAGATAAATAGTGCTATATGTATTTCTCTTTTAAACTCTTCTTTTCTGTCATGGTACTGGGGTAGCTTCTGCTGTGCTGCAGTAACACATAGACTCCAAAGCTCTCTTCACACCACTGTGTTCATTTCTCTCTCACGTCAGGCACGCAGCCCAGCTGGAGGAGGCTCAGGCTAAATGGCTTCGTGGCAGAAGAGGAGAGAATTTGGAGGTCACATAGGGACTTTACACTGCTTCAGACTGGAAATGACAGACGTATCTTTCTCTCACATTTTATTGGCCAGAACCAGTCTTCTCCATGCCCAGAAGGGAGGAATATAAATGGAATTTGGTGAACAAAAGCCAGGGATCTCTGCCTTCATCACTTTGCAGGTTGCATGTGCCTGAGGGAGTACACGCAACATCACAAAATCGTACCTTTATTTTGGTTATGGTGTATGCTTATTTAAAAAAAAAAAAACCTTATCTCTACAATCCCAAAGTCAGCTGTCTTCTCATCACTTACTTCTTTTATTTATTTATTTATTAAATCATAGCTGTGTACATTAATGCAATCATGGGGTGCGATGTGCTGGTTTTATATACAATTTGAAATGCTTTCATCCAACTGGTTAACATAGCCTTCACGGCATTTTCTTAGTTATTGTGTTAAGACATTTCTATTCTACACCTGGTAAATTTCACATGTACCTTGTAGGATGCACTGTAGGTGTGGTCCCACCAATTACCCTCCCTCCACCCATCCCTCCCTCCCCTCCCTTTCCCTTTCCCCCTTCTTCTTGGGCTATAATTTGGTTATAGCTTTTATAAGAATGCTATACATTGATTTCTTCTCATCTCCTATTTCTGAATTGGGGTGCGGGGGTCCCCATTTTTGCCCTGAGGCAGCCATTCTGCTGAACCAAGCACTTCGTCCTTGAGACCTAGGTGTGATTATTCTCATTTAGAGATTGGAAAGTTTACACCAGAAGGGTTTTGTGCTTTACGTGAGTGACAGACCAAAGTGCCAATTCGAGGGTCTTGATTCTTGGCTTGGCTTCAGGCCCCCTCCTGCATTCCTGGGGATAGATCCTACTATCTGCCCACTAGCCCATAGCTCTTTGCTGCCCTCTCTTGAATTCCTCAGTTATGATTGAGTGAAAGTATAGATAAGTAATATTAAAAACAAAAGCTTGATAGACACCCATGGTATTGTTAAATATTTTGAATATTCCCCCTGGATATACGTCATTACTAAAAAACTAAGATTAAATCTCTACTTCACAGCATAAAAAATTAAGTCCCGTTGCATTAAAGACCCCAGTGCAAATATCAAAACCTAAACACTTTTAGAATACATTTTCGTCAAAGTATAAAAACACAAACCATAGAGGGAAAGAAAGGTACATTTCACTACATAAAACCTAAAGATACTATACTAAAAAAAGTAAACAAAGTTAAATGACCAGGAACATATTGACAACACAAGGCACACGAGTGTTTGGGAAATACAAAGCATTTCTGTGAATCATTAAAAAAGATGATTAAAAGCTCCTTGATAGAAAAATGAAGGAATGCCCTTCACAGGGGACGAAATCCATGTGGCCAATGGGCACTTAACAAGGTGCCGAACCCACAGATGGTCAGAGCTGTCGGGGGCCAGCATTACACAGCGTTGGTTTGGTATGAGAAACATGGTAACTCTCAAACACTGCTGGTGGGAGTACAGTTGGGGCAAGCCCTTCGGAGAGCAATTTAGCATTAGTTAGTGATGTGGGAGGTGCTTATTTAGGTATATGCCCTAGAGCAGCAGTTCTTAAACCTTTGCTTGACTCAGAATCGCCCAGAGGGATTGTTCAAGCACAGATTGCTGGACCCCACTCTGGAGTTTCTGGTTCAGTAGGTCTGTGGAAGGAGCTGAGGATTTGCATTTCTAACCTGTTCCCAGGTGATACTGCTGCAGGGGACCATACTTTGAGAATCCCTCTCCTAGATAGCCTTTAGCATATGTGCACAGTGGGATATATATAAGAATGTTCATTATTAGGAATAGCAAAAATTCAGAGACAACTTTTGATGCCTGCTAGCAAGGGAATGAATATGTAGTATTTTTAATACAATAGAACAGTCATAAAAATTGAAATCCTTAAGGGTATCCAGCACACCCCCTGGATGAAAGGCTCAACTACAACTTGAACTTTACCTTACAAACAATGTAACCTAATCGTATGCACCTCATATTTATCTGAAATAAAAAAAATTGAAATGAATAAGCTAGAGCTCAGATATCAAAATAAAAATCTTAAAAACAATGTCCTAAGAAATTAGCTAACTGTAAAGTGGTAGCGTTTATTGCTATCTATATACATTGTAAAGATACAAAAAACAAAATAAAATAGTGTTTATAGGTAACAAATAGTATCAAATTGTAGGTAGTCTGTGTGAGCATGATAAATACTGAATTTGTGATATTGACTAATTCTGAAGATGAAGGGAGGGTGACAGAATTAAAAAATAGATGAACAGAGGGCTTCCACTGTGTCTGCATTTTTGTCTATCATTTAAGTATCCATACATAGAACTGTATGTCTGTCTCTCCATCTATCGGTCATATTCTTACAGAAATGGATATGAAATAAATATTGACAAGAATTCATAACTGACAAAGATTATGCTCCTTCTTGTGTATAAATGGGAACTATTTAATAATAAAAATGCAATTAAAAAGAATACGTGCAAAATACCAGGCTTGACCTCTTTCTGAATGTTGTTAATGCTGAACAGTATCATTTTGAGAAGAGTGAGTCTCGACTGTGGAATGAGAACTCTATACCATTTTGCACAGCTCCTCATATAACAAATGAAAATTATATGTGTACAAGTGATTTCCGATCCCCTCCCAGGGGAGTGGGGAAGGCCCTGGCTTCTCACTGGTGGCTGTGTTCCTCCTTTGTCAGGGTTGGTCCTGTGGCCCCTCCTCTACTGTGTCCTGGTTTCTAGGCTGGGATATTTGATTCCTCGGGCAAGAGGAAAATAATAGGAATATGACCATTCAAAGCCTCTTTTCTTACCCTTCACACGCAGAGGAGAATTCTGCCTTAAAATGCTCGATTTTCGAACTTTTGTGTTGTGAAACTGGGACAACAGATAGAGTAGCAAAACTTAAGACGTGGATGAAGCTGAACTGGGTTACGTTGTAGAGGTAGAGAAAAATAGACCATTCCAGAAGGTGAAAGGAGAGAAGAAGAAAGACAGGAGTGGGGAGGCGGGGGTGGGGGTTTGGAGTTTGCCTCTGTTTCCTGGCCCTTCCAGGGGGCTGTTTGCCTTTGAATGCCCTTGGCCAGCAGGAGGTGTTCTTCCTAGTTGCCATTTTTTCCCCCTGAGAGGAAAGTCTTACTCTGTTACCTGGGTAGAGTGCTGTGGCATCGTCATAGCTCACTGCAATCTTAAACTCCTGGGTTCAAGTGATCCTCCTGCCTCAGCCTCCCAAACAGCTGTGACGACAGATGGCTGCAACGATGTCCAGCTGATTTTTCTAACTTGATCTTAGCCAAAAGACCAAGAAGTGATGATTTTTCTGTTTTTAGTAGAAATAGGGTCTCTTGCTCAGGCTGGTCTTGAATTTACGACCTCAAGTAATCTTCCTGCCATGACCCTCTCAGAATGCTAGGATTACAGGAGTGAGCCAGTCATCTGACCCCTGGTTGCTTTTGATCAGCCTCAGTGAGGGGTTTTGGGTTTGCACAGTAAGAGTCACTGTCATTTTCACTGAATAAGAAAGCATGGAGATAAAACACCAACATCTTTCCTGCCTGGAATAGCCAAAAGGTTTTGCAGCATAACAATGCATTAATTGTCAAGCATACCTTTCACCTTTGTTACCTTCTTTATTTCCGACCACATCCTTGACAGGTAGTATTATTTTCCTAATTTCAGAGAAGAGCAAACTAGTTGACTTGCCCAAGGTAGTACATCCATGAAGAGGTTTGTACAGGACTTAAAGGCAAGTCTACTAAGTTTTATGCTGTGCCACCCTGCAGTAGGCTGTTTGGGAATGTAGCAAAATATAAGACATGGCTCTGTCTGAAAGAGTTTTATTATTCAGTTGGGAAGACAGGATATCTGCACTTGAAATACTAAGGCTGGACCCCAGTCCTATAAATTCAAGGAAAATGATCCCACGTGTTTAGGATCTGTTAAAGGGCAAGTCGTCTAGGCTGCCTTTGGGCTGTGTTAGCTTTGGCTCAGCTGGCTCCCATGATCAAACACTGGGGATACTGAACATCCTTGGTGTTCCTTTTGCTTTGTGGTGAAATAATGCCATATTTCCCTTTTGGGGAAAAAATGCCCGGCCTGTAGATAATCATCAAAAACTCTGGAGAAAGTTCTTTGGAAGGAAGGCAATTTGTCATAGCTGTATTCATGATAAAAGTGACTCTTGGTGACAGTCTCTGTGGGATTGTGAGCTCATTAATGGTTAGGGCTGGTTCCTTCACACCTATATTTCACAGAGAGCAGTCCTGACTGGCTACTCAGTAATGTCTGTTGTTATATCGTAGGTTATTTTTAGGTTTGGGGATAAGGGGCAGGTAGGTGGTGGAGTATCTGTCCGCTCTAATAGAGGAAGGCCTCTTTGCCTCCATGATACATTTGGAGCACTGGAGAGTTCATGTTATCATATCCTAGAGTAGTTTAGAGCTAGAGACTTTGGGAAAGAATCTAGTTGGCTTGGAACCTAGCTGGCCGGCCGGCCATCTTCCACTCTGAAGCATTCGTCTTCCTCATCTACAAAGTGGGGACTCCCACATAGCTTCTGCATACCCTCTGGGGCAGAGTTTTCTGTAATTTATTATTTTTTTTCCTTTGTTGTCTGAGAGCTTCAAACCTCCATAGAGACCTGATCCCATGGGTGACCCCTTGGGGGGTTATAGGCACAAACCTGGAGTATGAGTCATTTTATAGCCAGTGACAACCCCTGTGTCTTCCCTTTCTAGTTCCGCTAATGGCTGATCTCTGTCCTTTCCCTTTGGTGAAGAGAAGCTGTGACCTGTGATTTGTTCCACAAGAGGACTAATAACCTGCCCTGACCACCAGCTCCAAGGTTCCTGGCATGTTTGGCTGCTGTGTTCCACCCAGAGATGATACTAGGAGACTGAGAAGCAGGGGGAGCAGGTGAGTGGCTCCTTTGGACAGCCTTGGGCACCTGTGATGGAAACTAACAAGCACACATCCAAAGAGCATGGAGGGGGGTGGAGGATGGAAAGAGTATTAATCAATCACATAGACACCGTGTCTTGAGTAATGACCCCTGACTTTGGTATAGCCCAATCTCTCTCTTTATTTTTTTCTTCTTTCACTTCAAATTTTATTTATAGCAGCTTTAGGTCCAGGAAAAAGAGAAGTGACTCTCAGCTTCTTTTCCTCTTTCCTGTACCCTATTTTGTTCCCACAGTCTCTACTTCAGGCTTGTCGTCTACACTATAATTTAGCTGCATTCTTGTCAATTATAGTTCTCGGGGTCAGCCTGGGAAGTAAATCACTGTTTCCGATATAGCCCTTTAATGACTCGGGGCTGTCCATATCTCTATTCTTTTCATTCCGTAATAAAGGAAAATATTACCAAGGTGGACCTGTTCTGCCTGAATATCCTGGAGACTCTGATGTGGCGTAGCAGACTGTTCCGAGTCTTTCTGGTGTGCAGTCTCATTTTAAAAATGTTCAACAGCTCTTTTCTAGAGTCACTGTGATTTCAAATATCAACCTGTTTTTCAAGTGAGGAAACTGAGGCACCCAGAATGCAACTGATTTGCTTCATTTCGTAGGAAGTAGGGGTGCTAAGGGGCATTTGGGGGCTTCTGTTCTTGTTCATCTCTTTCTGTCCCCACGAGGCACCTCAGGTAAGCCCTTGATCTACGTGAAATCAATTTACTTGTTATTCCAGTGTGGCTTCATGACTGTTCCTGAGCCCGCTACGTGGCCATTCCCTTTAATGAAATCCTACAGTAATCACACAGTCCGTAAGTAACAGAAGCAAGAGAGGAAGAAGGTCTTCCCAGGGTACACCTTTAAAGTTTCAAACAACCTTCACACTCACTATCTCCTTGACTCACAGAGGATCCTGAGACAGGTGTTAGCTCTATGTAGAGCCTGGGAGCTAGGAACTCAGAAAGTTTGGCTCCCCCCTTGGTTCCTTTCTGCCATCATGGGCTCCCTGGTGTGCTTTAGATCTGGGGTCTCTGTTGCTCATATGACTGGAGAAGCATCTCCCTTTTCCCCTCATGCCTTGGTTTCCCATTTGATCCCATCACGGGAACAAATGTAAGTAGCTGCCAGGGACAGGTCGTACCCCTGAAACAGTGAGAGACACACTCCAGCTAATTGATCAGATTTGGTTTTCAGAATGCGAAGTACCCTAGAGAGCTGGTGGGCTCCGGGGTCAGGCAGGCTGTATTCTCACCTGGACTCAGTCACTTATTCTCTGGGTGGAGCGAGGCTAGTGGGAGCCCCACAGGCAGGGTCCCTTGTTCCCCTTCCCAGCTCCCTGGCAGCTGAGCAAATCTACGGCTTGATAGAGCAGAGTTTGAAAACAGCTGCTAGAGTACAGCGTTCCAGGAAATTTAAAATTAAATTCAGTAGCTAAGAAAAAGAAATGATATGCAAAAATCAATTCAATTTATCTCCCACCCAAGGCCAGGAGGAGTAGGCTGCTGCAGGCACCCAGGGCATCATTCCTGCAGGCAGCAACGTGGTCTTATAGCTGACTGTCAGGATGATTACACGGACAACACCCGAGCTGGATGGCTCTTCTGCAAGTATTGGTGGGCTTCCTTTTTTCCCCATCTCCTTGAAAACAGGTGAGTGGAAATGGAAGGGAAGCCAAGTATTTTGGGTCAACATAATGCCAGGAGCGGGCATCCATTCATTTATTATATCAACATATTTATTACATCTGGACTACATGCCGGTGACTCTTTCTGGTACTAGTAACACGAAGAGGAACAAGCAGACCACGGCAGTGTCTTCGAGGAACTTCTTCTGCACGTGTACGTGTGTATGAGGGATAGTCTGACAAACAAATAAATATAGGTGACAATGAGGCTGTGACCAAAGCAAGCCGAGAAGGGGGTCAGAGAGTAACCGGGACTGTGTTTTCAGAGAGGTGGCCTGAAAGGGCCTCTCTGTTAAGGTGGCCTTGTGCACAGAATTACAGGAAGTGCAAGAGGAAGCCACAAGAGGAAGTGATGGCAGAGCGGACAATAACAAAGGCCCCGAACTTTCACTTAATGCTGTCTCCTTCCATCTTTAGACCAGCAACCTACACATTATCCTCCCCATTTGAAGATGAGAACGCCGAGGCTCAGCAAGGTTAAAAGATTTTCTCCAAATCACAGCTACTACCTGACCAAGCCAAGGACAAGGGCAGATCCGCTGATTCCAGAGACAGTGCTGTAGACAAAGGGGGCTGTCTGCGCACTGGGAAGTGAGGGGCGCTGTTGCTGCTGCTGCCACTTCGGGAGGGGGCCGTGGGAGGGCGTGTAGTGAGCTGGAGCCAGGAGGGAATCAGAGAGCAGGCCTGGGGCTCCAGCTCCTGAGTATCGCCCAGCCCCTCTTTCTGTCTCATCGCACCCCCTTTTGCCCTTCCGTTGCCTGCTCACCTTGGTTTGGAGGTTGTTTTCTGAAATCACTGCCTGGCTCATACTAAGTTCCAATTCCCTTCACCTCTGGGAACAGGAGGCCAGGTGGAGAGAACTGAAATAGAAGTTCAGCCTCTCTCACTAGGCTCATCACATAGCCGCACAAACAAATACCCGCAGGAACCAAGTTTTAATTTCCCTGCACGGGCCCCAAACTGTTTTTCCATATTTGTTAGGGAACATCGTAGCCAAGGGGGCACCATCTTTTGAGGCCACCAAATTGGGCCAAGTTGCAGGGCAGCCTCTCTCCTTATGTAGTGATGGCCCCATCTGACCTTCTGTTCTCCCCATGGCCGCTTGTTCCCTGTGTAGCACTTGGTGGATAAGGTTCTCTCAATCTTGGAGAGGGAGCTGATGCTGTTCGCCCGGCCTGGGATCCTCCCTGTGCTCCTGCGGGTCGCTGGAGACTTCAGGGGAATCCTGAAGTGGGGCTCTAAGGTGCAGGGGAATTGACTTCAGAGTCAGGGCCAGGAGCCAGGGTTGTAGGCACATCATTCTGTGAGATGAAGTGGGAGAGGGAGGTGGCGTAGTGTGGCAGGAAAAAGGCTTTTGTGTCAGATATTCTGGGGTTTGGAGCCCATCTCTGTCATGTACTAGTTTTTTGATGTTGTACAAGTTGTTGTTTCTGAGCCTCTGTTTTTTTAGTCACATGAAAACCAGGACAAATAGCACCTCTATCAAGGATTGTTTACAGGATCAGAGTACAGCATTGTGGGGATTAAAGGAAATAGTGTCAGCCCAGCAGAATCTGTCCCACTGAATGTCCCCTCTCCTTTCTTGGAGGGAGGTAATCCTCCTAACAGCAGGGGACCCGAGGGAGGTGGGGGTTGGAGAGCTGCAGGATTTGAATGCTCTGAAGGGAGGCCCTGCTTCTCCTGAAACTCTCATTTAAGTCCCATTAGACTTGTCTCTGACAACTTAAAGAAGCCATCAGATATTCATTCCCCTGAGTTAGACACTGCCCTCTATCTGGGGTGATCTCATTTCACTTTGGTGAGGAGGTGGTGGAGCTCAGATTGGAAGATACCAGGTAGTCCAGTGCCTGAACATGACCTTAACCACTGCACTCTCCTGCCTCCCTGTGGACCTTACAACCTTGTCTCATGAGGTCTCTCTACTTCACACTCTCTCCCCTGGCTGGCTGGGTGCCTGCTTTACTCTCAGTCAAGAATGGCCTTCTCTTTGGCCAACCTTACCCTGGGCTCTAATTGGGAAATTGTTTCTTGATCTTACCTGTCCTGTCTTCCTTCTAGGCCAAATTCACTGTCCCCTGCTCTGTCCTGGCAGATATGTAATAACTAACTCATCACACCTCTGTTCTGACCCTTGAGTACTTCTCTATCTCCCCTGAAAGATAGCGGTCCCTGAAGGGCAAGGCTCATAGCTCATGCATGTTGGAGGCCTTATGCCTATTATAATCTATCCAGGGGCTCCTTGATGGATTCTTAGATGAGGAAGGGGCAGGCAGGGACCTGTGGGTAAACCACATCAGTAATTTTATAAAGTAATGGGCTTAAAAGGCCATAGATTTCAAAATTTGCTACGGTTAGATAATTGTGAGATTCTTTCTCTCTTTTTAATGAATGAAAATAAATTAATATATATTAATAAGAACTGTAATGGGATACCCATTCAATTATTTTATTCATTTAAACTCTTGAATGGATTTCTCAATATATTGATACAAGCCATCTAAAAGCTTGAGTTCATTCCTTAAGTTACTCAAAGAGTGCACCTGGATACTGGGCAGGGGAGGAAGAGCTGGTGGAGATTCAAGCTCATCTTAGCATCATTTAGTTTAGATTTTTGGATTTTGATTTGGAATTTAAGAAGGTACCTCCTTGTATTTTTTAAATTAGATTGATATTAAGGCAGGGCAGGCAGTGATGATACATTGGGCTTCTGGGCAGGTGCAATTGCCCACCTATATCCAGCCCATACCTTCTAGGGCATCAGCTGTCCCTCCATCTCTCTGCAGAACAAGAGACAATAATTTGGGGACAGTTTGGCTGCTTGGGGGTGGCCGGGGTGGTATGTGTACCCCACCAAGTGGGGTAACGGTAGCTTAACACAGTACGATAATGTTCGTTTTTGCTCATTTAACAGTACAATGTGGGTCTAGGGCAGGGATGGGCAAATTATAGCCCTTGGTCCAAATCCAATTTGCAGCCTGTTTTTGTATAGCCCACGAGCTAAGAATGGTTTTTATGTTTTTAAAGGGTGGTGAAAAACCAAAAAAACCTCACAAAATAAAAATATGTGGTGGAGACTGTAGCTCACAAAGCTTCCACTGTTTATAATCTGATCCTCTGCAGAAAAGACTGGATGATCCCTGCTCCAGGAAGACATGAGCCATTTTCCTCAGGGATCCAGGCTCTTTCTGTGTTTTGGCTCCACAATGGGGAAGGAGATTATAGAGAAGGCATACCTGGTTCTGAAAGAAAGCTCAGCCCCCAGCTGAAATGCAGCACTGTCTGGACATAAGGGGATGGAAATGCAGTCCCTGGCTCCCCCTCTCCTGCTCTCTCTCCCTGTCTTATAGCCCCTTTCTCTGCCCCTCCTACAGTCTTCTGGTAACAAAGGCAGGCCCTTTCAATGGAACTAACCTGGACCTGACACAAACCCCTAACGTTCTGGCATCCTCTCTTGAGTCTAAGCCATGGATCAGAGAACTGAAAGTACTATAAAGCAGCATCTGCTCTGCACCAGGCCTAGGGATGGATGCTGGGGGCACCTGTGCTGTATCAGGTCCTATGGTGGGTGCTGGGGGCACCTGCTCTGTACCAGGCCCTGGGGTAGACTCTGGGGAACCCTTCTTTGTGCCAGGATGCGCCTCTGCATTCACCATGGTTCCTGGTATAGAGCAGATGCCTGTGCTGCATATAAGCTTGGAGGATTGAGGGAAAGAAAAGGCTTCCTAGTAAGGACAGGACTGTCAAACCTGCATCACAGCTGGAAGGACAGGTAAGATTCAGAAATGACAGTAACAATTCACAGATGAGAAAACCAAACTAATGCATTTCAGAGCCAGGGGTTGACTCCAGATATGTTTGACTCTAAATCTCAAGTTCCATGACTATGAAAAATAATGAACATTCTAGAGAACTTTACTATGAAACTGGTCTGTAATATGACAAGCCATGTGAGGCTTCCACAGCGCCTGTGTGCAGCCGAGTATCTCAGTCCGGAAGGGCTTCTATGAAAGGCAAACACTGTTCTGAGGCAAAGGGGAGGAATGGGTGGGAACTGGGTCCTGAAATTTCCTGGAACTGACAGAAGCATGAAGTTTCTGAGATTACAATGCGATTATTTGGGAGGAAGCCCGTATTTACAGACGGCACACTGTGGGGATGTCAGGCATGGTAAAGACACACACAGAAATCCAAGGACTTTGACCTTGTTTATTTCTGATTCTGTATCTCTACATGCTTTCATTGCCAGGAAATCATGGAATGTTGAAGCCAGAAGGAACTTGCTTAATTACTTACAGGGGAAAGAGCAAGGGCTTTAGACCTTGGCAAACTTGGACGCAAATTCCAGTTCAGGAATTTGTGACTGTAGGCAAACATTATTTCTTTTTTCCTCCAAAAGGGTCATGACGAATGACTAATTTGCCCAAGGTGAAAGAACTGGTATGTAATTGTTTGAATACGCTGTTATTGCTTAACAAACCACCCTGAAACTTCGTGGCTTAAAGTAACAACAATCAGTTATTTAGCTCACAAATTTGTAATTTGGGGAGGACGCCACAGGGGAAGCTGGTGTCCGCGTGGCCAGGTCAGCTGGAGGACGATCTGTTTCTTGGATGGCTCTTTCACCTGCCTGGCATGGGGATGCTGGTTGTCAGTGGGAGCTTGGCCAAGGCCAAAGGCCGGGGTGGGGGGGGGGGCTAAGTTTCTCTCCATCTGAGCCTCTCTACAGCCTGCTTAGGCTTTCTTACATCATGGTGGGTTCCAAGACACAGGAGGAGGAAACCGGCAGTTCCTTCAGGCCTGGGCTTGGCACTTCCATCTTATTATTGTTGAGCAGTCACAGACAGAGCCCAGATACAAGGGGGGTGGCTATAAACTCCACTTTTCAATGGGAAGAGTGTCTAAAAATTAGGGCTGTATTTTAAAATTGCCTCAAGGAAGGAGACATTATATTTTCTCATTTAATTCTAAAACAAGATAGGAAGTCATCCCCTTGGAAGTCTTTTTTATTATCTGTTTAATAAAATGAGATTATGGCTCAGTGCCTACAGCTCAGGCAGCTAGGACGCCAGTCACATACACCAGAGCTGGCAGGTTCGAATCCAGCCCCAGGGCCAAAAAATAGCTTGGTGTTGTGGTGGGCGCCTATAGTCTCAGCTACTTGGGAGGTAAAGATTGCTTGGGCCAAGGAGTTTGAGATTGCTGTCAGCTGTGTTGCCACGGCACTCTACCCAGGGCGACAGTTTGAGACTCTGTCTAAAAAAAAAAAAAGAGAGATTATTTAGTGATTTGCCCTTGATTCTATATCTCAGTTGATGTTGGAGCCTGAATTTGAACCCAGGTCAGATGTGAACTCAACCAATCCTGTTGATTCTATCTCTTAATAGCCATGTTCACTCTGCACGCTTATTGGCCTTTTCTTAGGTAAGACCACCATCAGTCTGTGCTATCCTTGCAACAACCTCCCAGCCTAGTTTTCCCTTCCTATCTTGTTCCCCTCCAAACATATTGTATCCCCCGACCACACACTCCAGGGCAAAAAGCATAGTGTTGCTCCCCCGCTTATAACCCTTTCAGCCTCTGTGCCCCTCAGACTGAAGCATGCTCTTTCCTTTCCCCAAACTTGGTTACTAGTTCTTCTTGATGAGATCCCAACCTGCTCCTCAAGCCCAGCAACAGCCTTTTTCCCTCCCTACTTTATTCCAGGAGAAATGAACAGGAAGACCTTACCCCTGCTAATCTTTATTGAGCCAAACAGGATCCTAAGTGCTTTACGGGAATTATCTAATTTATAAGCACCCACACTCCCATATGAAAGCTATAACCCAACTATAGCCCAAGATGAAGGGGAAAGAGGAGGGGGAGGGTTGGGAGGGGCGAGGATGGGTGGAGGGAGGGCAATTGGTCGGACCACACCTATGGTGCATTGTACAAGGGTACATGTCAAATCTACTAAGTGTAGAGTATAAATGTCTTAACATATTAATTAAGAAAGTGCAGTGAAGGCTACGTTTGATGAAAGTATTTCAAATTGTATATAAAACTAGCACATTGTATCCCACAAATGCATTAATGTACACAGCCATGATATAATAAAAAAATAAATATCCACAACTTTATTGTTTAGGCTCCCTTATATTTGATGACAAATTTGCTCGCTTGGGAAACCAAGCTTTCAACCTCTAGGGTAAATTATCTCTACTTCAAGTTTCCTAAATGCACGATGTCCCCTTTGGTGCCCGAGATCTTATACTTGCCGTGTCTTCTCTCCTTACCTACCTCTTGTTTCATAGACTTATACTTCCTTTTCAGATTTCAAACGTAACCAGTTCCCTCTCCAGGAGATTGCTTGAGGCTGGTTGATCTTGCCTGCTACGTGCTACCATAATATGCTGTCTGATTTCCAGCCAGCACTTTTCATTTTGTGTTGGTGTTGTCTGCTTTATTGTGCCCCTCACAGACTGCAGATTCTTTGTATGTCGGAACAGTCTTGACTTCACTTTCCTTTTCTGAAGTGAAAGGTATTTCTGTCTGTCATCCTCACAGGTTCTCTCTGAGCCTTCATTGTTTACGGGGCTATGAATCTACAGAGTAAAAACTTGCACATATGCAGCCATATACCAAAAACTGGACCCAGGTAACAGAATTTGTCATGGTGGGCTTTGCCGGGGTGCATGAAGCACACTTCCTCCTCTTCACGCTCTTCCTCACCATGTACCTGTTCACACTGGTGGAGAACTTGGCCATCATCCTAGTGGTGGGCTTGGACCACCAGCTGCGGAGACCCATGTATTTCTTCCTGACACACCTGTCCTGCCTTGAAATCTGGTATACCTCCATCACAGTGCCCAAGATGCTGGCTGGTTTTATTGGGGTGGGTGGGGGAAAGAATATCTCCTATGCTGGCTGCCTGTCCCAGCTCTTCATTTTTACCTTCCTTGGGGCAACTGAGTGTTTCCTATTGGCTGCCATGGCCTATGACCGCTATGTGGCAATTTGCATGCCTCTCCACTACGGAGCCTTGGTGTCCTGGGGCACCTGTATCCGTCTGGCGGCTGCTTGTTGGCTGGCAGGCTTCCTCACACCCATTTTGCCCATTTATCTCATGTCTCAACTGATATTTTGTGGCCCAAATGTCATCGACCACTTCTTCTGTGATGCCTCACCCCTGCTAGCCTTGTCCTGCTCAGACGTTACCCTGAAGGAGACTGTGGACTTCCTGGTGTCCCTGGCTGTGCTCCTGGCCTCCTCTGCAGTCATTGGTGTGTCCTATGGCAACATTGTCTGGACGCTGCTGCATATCCGCTCGGCTGCCGAGCGCCGGAAGGCTTTCTCCACCTGTGCTGCTCACCTGACGGTGGTAGGCCTCTTTTATGGCACTCTTTTCTTCATATATGTCAGGACCAAAGTGACCTCCTCCATCAACTTTAACAAAGTGGTGTCCGTCTTCTACTCCATCGTCACACCCATGCTCAACCCCCTCATCTATAGTCTTCGGAATAAGGAGGTGAAGGGAGCTCTGGGTAGAGTCTTTTCTTTTAAGTCTTAGAAGGGACGGTGAGGTGGTAGTGGGGGACCCAGTTACCTTACCTTGGATATTTAAATAGAGAGTGGGGAGGACTATGGACAAGAGCTTTGGATCAGGAGTTATGACTATGCACAAGTTAAAATAAAATGCTAAGCTGCTGTAACAAGAGAGACTTAACTCTCATGTAGCTTAAAAAATGAAGGAGATTTTTTTTTTACTAGAAAGAGTCCAAGGTGAGTTGTTGCAGCTTGGTTGCTGACTGTGCTCAACAGGCATTCAAGGATCCAAGTTCCTTCCATCTTGTAGGGTCAATATCCCCTAAGATGTTGGCAAAGTGAGGTCTGCAGGCCAAATCCTGTTCAGCTCTGGTGTTTAATGAACTGTGAGCTAAGAACGGTTTTTATGCTTTTAAGTGGTAGAAGGTAAATTGAAAGAATGACATTTTATGACACATAGAAATTTTGTAAAATTGATATTTCATGGGCAGCGCCTGTGGCTCAAAGGAGTATGGCGCTGGCCCCATATGCTGGAGGTGGTGGATTCAAACCCAGCCCCAGCCAAAAGCTGAAAAAAAAAAAATTGCTATTTCAGTGTCCGTAAATCAAGTTTGATTAAAACATAGTCACACCTGTGTGTATTGTCTATGGTGCTTTTGTCCTACAAAGGAAGAGTTGAGTACAGTAGCGACACAGAGACCACTTGCTAACCCCCAATATAGAGCCTTCTTGCTACTTACATGGTGAGAAATTACTGAGAGGTCACATCTAATTGTGAGGGTGGTAAAAACCCCTCATAGTTGGGCAGCCAGATGCCCATCTGAGTACTGTAGAAAAAGAGGAGGACAAATTTTGGTAGATAATCACCAGTTTCCAGCGCGGACTAAGTCCCCAGAATCAAAGTTGATTTTTCATGTGACCTGTGTACTTTATCACTTTTGTATCTATATCTTCGTATTTGAAATATAGAGGGATCCTCTGTCTGTAGCAGTTGGTGTTTTAGAAATGGATTTAAGATTTCTATGGCAGTGTCAACTCCTTTGAAGTAAAGTATAAAAAGACAATTATAATTCCAGTAGTTTCCTTCATGTAGATAGTTACATTCTTAAAGGCCTTTATAATTATCATTTAAATGTGGATTCCAGAGACTGGTAGATAGAAAAGGAAGTTGTTGAGCTGGGGACTGGTTTTGGTGGTGGTGGGTGGAAGGACAGATTTTCTGTGATGGTATTTCTCAACTGGCCAATGATGAGCAGATTATATTATGGTGTTCGTTCAACACCACGGTCTCTCCCAATAGGATCTGAGCTGTTACATTTTTCCATAGTTAACAGGGAGGGCACAAGCCACGCATTTTGAAAGGCATTTCATTTATTGAATATTGTATTGGCAATGTGCTCTAGACTCTGGCAGATGGCTGCAAGATGCAAAGACAGTCAGAGGTGGGAACTTTTCAGGACCAAATATGAGAATTTACCTTTAGGAAACAGCGGTATACAGCCATATTTTGATTACGCTTTGCTTTATTATACTTTGGAGATATTGTGTCTTTTTTTTACAATCTGAAGGTTTGTGGTAATTTTGTGTTAGGGCTAAGACAGCCTGTTGGCTATTTTTTTCAACAGTATGTGCTTACTTTGTGTCTTTGTGCCACATTTTGCTAATTCTCATGATATTTAAAATGTATTATTGCATCTGTTGTGGTGATCTTGATCAGTGATTTTTGATGTTATTCTTGTACTTGTTTTGGGGCATCATGAACGGTGTGCATGTCAGATGGTAGACTTAAGACCTGGACATTTTAAGACAGCACTTTGCAAAACAGTACACAAGTTTTTATTATTAAAGGAGAACATTTCATTTGTCACATCGTCACATTGATGGAGAAATGCGATGATGAAGAAAGTCAACGTTGGATCAACCAAAGGCAGCTGACACCGCTTCACTTGCAGAGTCAGATCTTTCCGTGCGGTGAAAATCCTCAAGCCTACTTTGTCTGCTCAAACAGAAAGGACAATACAGCACAGTGGTTAACAGTGGAGCAAAATGCATTAAAGCATTAATTTCCTGAACTCAATGGCTGTACTAGTCACCTTTGAAAATATAAATTGCTCTTTTTGGTCATTTGTATTGCAATGAATGTTACAGGAAAAACTTGCCACATTTTCTTCCAAATTTTAAGAGATGATTTTCAAGAGCTTTTAAAAGATATGTTGTCGGCTCGGCGCCTGTGACTCAATCAGCTGAGGCACCAGCCACGTACACCTAGGGTGGCCGGTTCGGGTCCCCAGCCTGGGCCCGCCAGACAACGATGATGGCTGCAACCAGGGAATGGCTGGGCATTGTGGCGGGCGCCTGTGGTCCCAGCTACTTGGGGGGCGGAGGCGGGAGACTCACTTGAGCCCAGGAGTTGGAGGTTGCCATGGGCTGTGGTGCGATGGCACTCTACCCAGGGGGATAGCTTGAGGCTCTGTCTCAAAAAAAAAAAAAAAAAAAGATACGTTGTCAGCTCAGGACTTTCAGAGTTGATGGAAGAGTCATGTGGGAAAACTTATTTTGATAGATTATTACACATGCAGAGAAACTGATCACACTGACTGGATCAGTGGAAAATAAACTGGATTTTCAGGAAAAAAAAATTGCAGACTTGATGAATGTGTGTTCTGACTGTTCCCCTGACCAGTTGTTCCCCTGGCCCTCTTCCTCTCCTTGGGCCTCCCTATCCCCTCAGACACAACAATATTAAAATTAGGCTAATTGCCAGATGAACTGGATCACACCTATAATCCTAGCACTCTGGGAGGCTGAGGTGGGTAGATTGCTTGGCTCAGGTGTTCAAGACCAGCCTGAGCAAGAGTGAGACCCTGTCTGTACTAAAAAAGAGAAAAACTAGCTGGGCATCATAGTGGTTCCATCTACTGGGGAGGCTGAGGCAAGAGGATCGCTTGAGCCCAAGAGATTGAGGTTGCTGTGAGTTATGATGATGCCACGGCACTCTACCCAGGGTGAGAGAGTGAGACCTTGGGTCAAAAGCAAACAAGCAAACAAACAAATTGGAGCCTGAAGATGTGACTGAATTTCTCCAATCTCATAAGTCTTGAATGGATGAGGAGTTGCTTCCTATGGATGAGAAAAGAAAGTAGTTTCTTGATATAGAATCTACTCCTAGCGAAGATGCTATGAACATTGTTGAAATGGCAACAAAAGATTTAGAATATCCCATAACCATAGTTGGTAAAGCAGCAACAATATTTGAGAGAATTGGCTCTGATTTTGAATGAAACTCCACTGTAGATAAGAACCTATCAAACATAGCTGGGCATTGTGGTGAGTGACTGCAGTCCCAGCTACTTGGGAGGCTGAGGCAAGAGAATTGCTTAAGCCCAAGAGTTTGAGGTTGCTGTGAGCTGTGATGCCATAGCGCTCTACCTGGGGCGACATAGTGAGACTCTGTCTCAAAAAAAAAAAAAAAGGGCTATCAAACAGTATCACCTGTTATAGGGAAGTCTTTGGTGAAGGGTGAAGTCAACTGATGCAACAAACTTCATGGTTGTCTTATTTTCAGAAAGTGCCACCCATACGTCAGCAACCGTCACTCTGATCAGTTCGCAGCCATCAGCATTGAGGTAAGACCCTACACCAGCAAAAAAGATTAAGACTCACTGAAGGCTCAGATAATCATTAGTATTTTTTAGCCATAAAATATTTTTTGGTTAAGGTTTGTACTTTTTTAGATATATGAATAATTCTATTGCACATTTAATAGACACATAAACATTTCTATTCATTGGGAAATTAAAACCAAATTGTGCGACTTGATTTATTGTGATACTTGCTTGTTGCCGTGGTCTGAAACCAAACCCACAGTATCTCTGAGGTCTGACTGTAGACTTTTAGGCATCTGACCTGAGTAGGTATGAGCACAAAATGAATTGGACTTTTAGGTTTCTGACTGATGGAGAGCAAGTGAAACATAATTGATTGCATAGTCCTCGTTAGTGTAACCAGAAAGAATTCAAGTGCAAACACGGGGAGTATTTTCTTGATTCTGAGAACTACTCTAAAAATACCTATATGGGAAGTGGCAAGTAGAGTCTACCATTTTGAGCTTCTTGAAGAATAAATCTAGATTTTGGAACAAATTACATAAAATGGCAAAACTCTGATGCAAACTTTTAGAAAGAATCCTATATATGTAAAAGTGAATCTTGCTTTAATAAAACCTGATAAAAGAAAAACTAAAGTGTGAAAAGAATCTACTTTTGGCTGGATGCGATGGCTCATGCCTGTAACACTAGCACTTGGGGAATCCAAAGCAGGAGGATTGCTTGAGGTCAGGAGCTTAAGATCAGCCTGAGCAGGAGTGAGACCCCATCTCTACTAAAAATAGAAAAAATTATCCCGGTGTGGTAGTGTGCTCCTCTGGTCCCAGCTACTGGGACGCTGAGGCAGGAGGACGAAACCAGGAGGACTGCTTGAGCCCAGAAGTTGGAGCAGTGATGATGTTGCTGCAGTCTAGCCCTGGTGACAGAGTGAGAGTCTGTCTGAAAAACAAAACCAAGACAAAATAAGCTCTCCCCTTTTGTAAGTAGGATTATTTATACACAAAAACTGAAATAAGCACTCCCTTATAAAACACACTTACCTACCAGAATCTGGAGTGCATGATATGTGTAGGTATTGACAGCTAAAGTGTTTTTTTGTTTATTTATTTATTTTGAGACAGTATCACACTTTCTTGCTACCTGTAGAGTTTAGTGACGCCATAGCTCATAGAAACCTCAAACTCTTGGGCTCAAGTGATCCTGTTGCCTCAGTCTCCCAAATAACTGGGACAATAGGCGCTCACCACAATGCCTGGCTATTTTTAAGAGATAGGGTCTCGCTCTTGCTCAAGCTAGTCTTGAACTCCTGAGCTCAAGGGATCCACCCACCTCGGCCTCCCAGAGTGCTGGGATTACAAGTATTAGCCACCACGCTTGGCCCTATAGTGTTTTTATTTTTATATAATTTTTTTGAGACAGAGTCTCACTCTGTCGTCCTGGGTAGAGTGCTGTGGTGTCATGGCTCACAGCAGCCTTGAACTCTTGTGCTTGAATAATCCTCTTGCCTAGCCTTCCGAGTATGTGGGACTACATGCACGTAGCACTATACCCGTTTTTCTATTTTTTTAGTAGAGACAGGGTCTCACTCTTGCTGAGGCTGGTCTTGAACTCCTGAGCTTAAGCAATCTACCCGCCTTGGCTTCCCAGAGCGAGCTAAAGTATTTTTAAAGCCGCTCTACAGTGAAGATAAATGATAAAATCATGTTGAGAAAAATTTTTGTAAGTAGAGAATTCATGAAAATAAAATTCCTTCTTTTGGGGGTGTATCTAGAGAGTGAAATATCTTCATTTCGTGTGCAGTGCTAACCTAACACTGGCACCTGGAGAAGGTCTTAGGGGGTAATTATGGATAAACAAGAGTTAGTAAGATAGAATTCAGCAAGGAGTGATGCTTATCTTACTTTGCCCATTCTGGGCATTAAGATATTCACTTGTTAAGCAGGAAGTACCTGGTAACCACCCTGGAGAAGGTCCTTGACTTGGGTCTTGGTGAGAATGATAGGGTCTAAATTCTGGAATCAGAGCTCTACGGTTTTCTGTGTACCACTGTGTAACCACTGCCAACAGCTTTAGCAAGGGGCTCCTTCACTAAGGCCATCTGGACCCTCTTCCATGGTTCAATGTTTTTATCCCTTGCACTCTGTCACTTTTCAGTCTTCTTAGTCTTTTGTTAGTCTCTTCTTTTTCAATTTTCACATGCAAATCCTTAGCAGTTAATTATTATTATTTTTGAGACAGAGTCTCAGCCTATTACCCTGGGTAGAGTACTGTGGTGTCATAGCTCACAGCAACCTCTAACTCTTGGGCTCAAGAGATCCTCTTACCTCAGTTTTTCTATTTTTAGTAGAGACAGGGTCTCACTTTTGCTCAGGCTGGTGTCAAACTCCTGAACTCAAGAAATCCACCTACTTCAGCCTACCAGTGTGGTGGGATTATGGGCATGAGCCACTGCTCCCAATCACAGTTAATTTCTAGAGCATGTTTGTCAAAAATGTTGGCTTTGGCCATGGAATACCGCAGCTCTTTGTTTCTTTATATCCTTGTTTTCTTTGGTGACTCCATTCTCATTGGTTCAAATAACATCTTTGGCCAGCCTGGGAAGAGTAGTTTTTCTCAACCCCTTTTAGCAGGAATTTAAACTGGATGTCATTGCCCAGAAGTGTGGACATGTCTAGCGACCTTGACACATTCTGCATAACACCAGTAAGCGCTTTCTCTCCCCAGGAGCATTGTCGTCTAATTAACTGATCCTTAATATTTTGTGAGCTTCACTGGCGTCCTCACACTCTCGGGGAAGTGGAGGGGCTTTCTTTGGAGCAGACTCTGCTTTGGTGGCTACTCTGCTGGGTCTGTGGCACTCATCTGTCCTCATTTATTCCAAAACAAGTGGCTAATCAGAGCAGGTACAGATTGTTCACTAATAAAACAGTGTATTCCAGTCCACTCCAATCAGGCTAGGTTGGGAATGTTAGACCACAGACTCTTTGCTCGTGAGGATGATGCTTTAACCTCTCCAAGGGTCCTTCCCACAACCTAGATGGGAGCAAGTTTCAGTGACTCTGCAATGAATTGAGATCTAGATTTTCCCACTCTATACCATTTTATTGAATTATTTAAAAATTACTTATTTAGTGCTTACGATGTGCCAGGTACTATTCTAAATGTTTTAAAAATATTCTCTCATGTATTCCTCATCGATCATCCCATGAGGTTGGTGCTACTATTATTCTCCTTTATATATGAGGAGAGTGAGGTACATAGAAGTGAAGTAACTTGTCCAGAGTCCCACAGCTAAGCGAGGGAGTGGCAGAGTTAGGGCTCGAACCTTGACCATCTGACTCTAAACCTCTGTACAGTGATGTCCCGAGTAGAGCAGTCCTCTCTCTTGGCATCAGCTCCCTTATCTGTAAAAGGGCACCGTGAACCCGATGCCTTTCAATAGCCACCTTTTGAGTGTTTATCGGGTACTCAGCACTTCTCCACATTTTCTTGTTTCCTCATCCCAACAACCTGGAAGAAGGCTTGGCCTCTTGTTTTATATGGGAGCAGACTGCAGCTTTGAGAAGTTATATAACCTGCCCAATTTTATTCAGCTACAACATGAAGAAGTCGGGCGCGTTTGAACCAGGACTGTCTGATTCCACTCAACCCCTCTGCCTCACTGCCTCCTCTCAAAGATCTCTTCTGATGCTAATTTTGCAAAAGCTGATTCATTCACTCATCAAAGACATATCCTGCTCCTCCCTGGAATACTCCCTGGACCAGGCCCTGGCTGGGTGCTGAGGGGCTACAGAATGAATTAGACCAGATGCTTCTGTCAAGGATACTATTACCTGCCAATACACCTCATCTCCCCCTGATAGAATGATACTATAAAGATTTAGTAGAAGCAGCTTAGTGACCAGGAGGGGTTAAGACCAGTGTGACAGAGCTCGGAAGGAGGGGTGTCCTCCCAGTGTGCCAGTGGGACACTCCCTTTCGTCTGCTTCTGTTTCTCTCACTGGAGATGGTGCCAGCCAAACATTTGTCCTTTCGTGTTCTTTTCAGGGTGGAGAAGGATAACGTAGCATTTGGGGAAGAAGAGGCAGGACATGAGGCCTCCTCCTGATGCCAAGATGGCAAAGAACTCCACAGCCACCGTGTCCTTGCCCTGGGCACTCACATGGGCGGGGATGAAGGACACCCAGACGCAGGAGCAGACCAACATGCTGAGAGTGATGTGCTTTGCTTCATTGAAAGTGTCAGGCAGCCGGCGGGCAGGGAAGGCCACCAGCAAGCTGACCAGCCCTAGGAAACCCAAGTAGCCCAGCATGGCATAGAACAGTGCCAAGGAGCCCTCCCCACACTTTACGGTCACTGTGGGCCCAGGCTCTGTTGAGTTCACAGGCCGTGGGGGCCATCTGGCCACCCAGAGTGTACACAAAGCTGCTTGGACTAGGGAACAGACGATGAGGATGGTGCTGGGGAGAACCGGCCCAGCCCACTTCATAATCCGGGTGTCTGGCCGTGTGGCATGGAAGGCTGCCACCACCACTATGGTCTTGGCCAGCACACTGGATACACAGACTGTGAAGGTGATGCCAAAAGCTGCCTGGCACATGGCACAGGTGAGGGGGCCCTGGTGGCCAATGAACATGAAAGGGCAGAGGAAACAGAGGGCCAAAGAGGACAGTAGGACATAGCTGAGCTGGTGGTTGTTGGCTCGCACCATGGGGGCGTGGTGGTGCCAGATGAAGATGCTTAGGATGGCCAGGGCCAGGAGGAAGAGCAGGGCGGTGCCCACTGCCAAGGCTGCTCCCAGGGGCTCCCCATAGGACAAGAAGTCCAGGGTTTTGGGGATGCACTGGCTCTGTTGCTCATTGGGCCACTGGTCCTCGGAGCACTTCTGACATACAGCACTGTCTGAGGGGAGAAAGAGAAACTGGGTCAGAGGACAGAGCCAGGAAGCTTCTGGAAACCTTCCCACGGTCAAGCAGCTCTACAACTAGCGATGGCTTTTCCAGCAGGCACGTGTATTTCAGTCTCACTCTGATGGGACTTCCAGACTGCCTGATGTCCTCGGATGCAGGGCCAAAGACACAGATGGCAGGAATCCTGACGGCAGCTGCTCGTCACACGTGAGACTGTCGTGAGATAACGTTGAGACGACAACCTGCAGAAGCTCTAACTCCTGTATAGGATTCTCCCTGGGGGCTGAGCAGCCCTGGTGACAATGTTGTAATTCAGTCACAGCTAATGAATTCACTCCCTGATTCATCCATCAGCCTGTCTAGTTCAAGGAATGCGTACGGGGCGCTTGCTGCGTACACGGGCTCTCGTTTCTCTAACAGAGCAACTCTTCCCTAAACCATTCCACTGACGGAACTTACCAGAGCTTTGGCATCCCATAGAGATCTTAAGGAGAGATTTTGTGACGGTAGCTGTAGAACAGCCGTACATTCTCATTCACCTCTCTCCTTGATTTGATTATATCTCCGTGCTCCCAGATACTTTGGTTGGACGCCCTTCTAATCTCCAAGGATTTCTACTTACCTACATTTCTTTCACCCTCTCTTCCATATCCAGTGGCTCCTTCTCAGCTTAAGTTAGCAGCACCCTTATTTTTAAAAGAGCAAAGGGTATTTCCAAAGTCTCCATATTTCCAGGAGAGTTTTCAGTGTGAGAAGAGACTTTGAATCTGAACAATTTTCTGGATTCTGAACCTGGACTGCTTGCCCTGACATCCCTTCTTTTCCCTACACCCCTTGTCCATTACTCTCCCTCGAACCCAGCTCGAAATACAGGCTACTTCTCTACATGAGTAATTCAGGGGCTTTCTCTCCATTTTCTGCCGAGTATAGTCTATGCTCCCAAGTTTGGCAAGTAAGACCTTCTATGATATGACCACCTGCTTCCTGAAATCTCCTGGCACTGTCCACACTTTCAGCTCCTCACTCTTTCATGCCTGGGCCTTTTGATAACTTCCTCCCTGAACTCTTCTGGTTCCACTTCGTTGCCTTTGCAGCCCTGCTTGTTGGCGAAGGCCTATATCACACACCACCCCCCTCTGGTGGAAAGTCTCCCTGTATACCCTTCATTAGAGTTAATTGCTCTGCTGTGCTTTCATGGCTCAATGCTTGAACTTTTATTAAAGCATTAATAATAAAAGCATATAATGCTTTTATTAAAGCATTATAAATTTGCTTTATAGTCAAGTTTCGTTACGGAGAGATAAGAGCTGTGCTAGGTGTGGGGATTCAATTCATTCTCCTAATAATCCTGAGCTCTCTGGGTCCAGGGGCCATGCCTATTTTTGCCACCCTTGCACCCAGCCCAGTGGCTATCTACAGTAGGTGCCAGCTGATATCTGTTGAGTGAATGATGTCTTAGTAAAGTACAGTGTTAAGTCATTGGGGGATTTTTTAAAAAACATTTATGGAGGGCTGACTCTGAGCCAAATGTTAAACTAGGCTCCGGATTTGGACAAGCTCATGATTGATGAAAGAAAGTGTGAACATAAGTCTCAGCTGGCCTCAGTGCAGCATGTGGGAGGGCACATGAACGTTGTGTTACCTGTTTGGACTCTTCTTTACTAGACTTGTCTTTCCCATCGAAGGACTCATCCCCTGATATGGATACAAGCTTTCAACTGAAGCCTACCTTGGCTGCTGGCTGGCCACCCCCCAACCGAGGGCCAGTCTCCTTTCTTACCTGGTGACATTGCAATTTCTCCTCTGCGGCAGGGAAGGCAATAGTAGCAGCATTTTGACTGCTCAAATAGGGTTGACTTTCTGGTTCCCACAGGACATTTTTCATTGCAGATCGAAGAAGGGACCTATGTACAAGAGGAGAGGGTGCTGGGGAAACTGCTGGGGTGATGGAGCAGTTAGGTGGTGGAGGAAGTTGCCTTGTCATTCTCTCTTGCTGGGTCCCTCCCTCTCTTCTTCCTTTCTCTCATTTTTTTTTTTTTATTAAGCCCCTTCTTTACCTCCTTTTCCTTCCCTAACCTTGTTCCTTTCCCCTTTCCTCTGCTTCTTGCTCTGTATATTCATGCCAGATAATACTGTACAAGGTATGGAGACAAGGTCTTCCTCTGCTGCCCAGGCCGGAGTGCAGTGGCATGATCATAGCTTAGTGAAGCCTTGAACTCCAGGGCTCAAGTTGATCCTCCTACCTCACCCTCCTAAGTAGCTAGGACTACAGGCCTGTGTCACAACACCTGGCTAATTATTTTTATTTTTTTTTTTCAGAGATGAGGGTCTCACTATGTTGCCTAGGCTGGTCTTGAACTCCTGGCCTCAAGCCTCAGCCTTCCAAAGAGCTGGGACTACAGGCACAAGACCCTGTGCTTGGCCAGAAGAAACTCTTAAGGACTTAATCACAGTCTGATTAAGTAAACCAAGAAATCTTGAGTGTTAGAATTCTGGTTTTGTCATTTATGGGCTGAGTGACCTTAGGCTTCACCTCTCTAGTCTTTAGTTTTCTTTTCAATAAAATGGGGGTAAAGGTTGACCATTGCTAATCTGAATATCTGAAATCTTCCAAAATCTAAAACTTTTGGAGTGCCAGCCTGATGCTACAAGTGCAAAATTCCATACCTGACCTCACACACACAGACTTTGCTTCATGTGCAAAATTATCAAAAATTCTACATATTGTATAAAAGTACCTTTGGGCTACATGTGTAAAACATGTATGAAACATAAAAGAATTTTGCATTTAGACTTGGGTCCCATCCCCATGATATCTCATTGTGTATACACGAATATTCCAAAATATGAAAACATCTGAAATCCTAAACACTTCTAGTCACAAGCATTTCAGATAAAGGATATTCAACCTGTAGCCATAATAACGCATTTTAAAGATGGCATGAAAATTAAATAAGATGTTGCAAGTGATGCCCATATCACGGTGCCCAGAACTATGAGTGTCCAATAGACGCTGGGGGGGTGGGATCATATTCTGAAGTATAAACTGAATATTTCACTGAATCCCTGTGAATCAGAACAAAGACTGCAAACACTAGCTAGGACTTGGCCCCACTCAGGGGTTCCTTGAGTTCTAACTGCAGCCCTGCTGATGTTAGAAATGGATCTTCTCTGTTGGCGGCATCTCTGACCACCACCCACCCATGCCAGGAGTACCCCCAATTTGTCACAACCAGAAATGTTTCCAGACATTGCCATTGTGCCCTTAGAGGCCAAATCCATCAAGCTGAGAGCAACTGAGATTCAGATCATACCTGCAGAATGAATTTTCTTGGAAAGGGCCAGTGAAAGGAATTCTGTGGTCTGGGAAGGAGAAGCTAGGTGGGAAGGTGAGTACCTGAGCTGGGAGGTGTCCACAGCGGTACTGAGTGAGGACCTCAGCTTACCAGGCGGGGGCCGGACCTTTATCTGATGATGCTCATTTCATCCCTGGAACCCTATTCTGCTCCCTTGCTCATCGTCAGCAACTTTGATCCATCCTCGGAGGGTGAGGGATTTGGATGTGAAGGTGTATTAGTTGCAGGAATGGAGAAAGACAGGCCTGACTAAGGTGAGACCAGAAAAAACTGTTTCGAAATCACTGAGGATGGGGAGAGAAAATATTATGCCTTTGTCATTTTCTTACTCTTCTCGTAGGGCTATAATGCTGCAGTTGTTCAGGGAAGGGAGTGTTTAACTCTGACTACATGAGCTGGAGAAAGCTGCAGGAGGCGTGACATGGTAGCTGTCACTTAAATTAGAACTCTCCCATCTGCTGACCTTAGATACTTGGAGGTCTGGGAAAGGACTAATGACATCCCATGGGTTATTTTCCACTGTTTACAAAAACCCAGCATCAAATGTCTATTTCTTGACATAAGTTGCAAGTTGAAAACAGTAGCCCCTTCAGGTATCTGGAGTTGGCTATCTCGGGGTAAACTTGAACTGGCAATTATATATAATTAATTTTCCTATTTACTCATTAATTATCTCTGTTTTTAGCAAGCTCCCTTAATTTGGGAGGCAGGGAGTGGTTTTGGAAGGTTTCATTTTCTGAACAGCTTCAGTGTTGCGTAACTGAATGATCTACCCCCTTGGACCAAGTATCCTAAGAAAACCCAATACTACATATAACAAATACCCTGGGTGCTCGGGGGTTGGGGAGGTGCTATGTGGTTCTCAGGGAACTCTCAATTCTCACTTTTAAGTGTCCTTCTGCCCAGACAATAGCCTTGCCATTTATCAGAAGCTTTTTTCCAGAGGGTGCTCTGAAGTCAAAGTGTCCCACAACGGCTGTTTGTCTTGTTTTGTCTGGGAGGATGTAGATGTTTTGAATGTCAAAGGCTGCTGGTATCTCCCCATCTTTGGTGAAGAAAACCTCTTCCTGGGAGCTGGTGGTGAAGCAGACCTTTCCTGTGTAATGGAGCACCTGGAGAGGGACAGAAGATGGAAAGAAAAATGGTTAGAGGAGAACCAGTCAGGGGCCATCTCCACAGCAGCAAACCATTGTCCCTTCTCTAGGCTTGCCAGGGCACCTTACCTGAGCACATTTTATAAAGAAAAAGAGCTCTGTTTTCTCCTGTTCCACATTTGTGTTAATCTATGGGGGGCAGGGAGATGAAAGCCAAGGTAATGGATATTTGGAAACATTGGGCCTTGCCTAAGTTCAATACATAGGCTGGTTCTAGGAACTTGAACCTATTTAATTTTTCATCATCCACCCATATAAATTACTTAACATACCCATTTGTACCAGAGAGGATTGGTACCGAGGATACAAAAGCCCAGTCCTGCTGGTATACAAAAGCACAACAGTGTGGCTGATAAAAAATGTTTTTGTCTTTTTTTTTTTGATGAAAAGCAGGCATGGAGTTGCTAATTACCCTGATTTGGCCACTGCATGTTGCACGCATGTTTTGAAGATCACACTGTATCCCATAAATATATAGAACTATTATACCTCAGTTATAATGCACACAAATGATAACTAGGGGTGGTGATGGAGGTATTAGTTTGTGACAACCATTACCCAATATATACGTCTATCAAATCATCACATTGTACCCTTAAAAATACATAATGTTCATTTGACACTTATACTCTAATACAGTTGAAAAAATCAGAAATCTTATTTTTCTATTTTCAAACAAAGTGGCTGTAGGAAGCTCACTAGTGGCTTTAGACCCAGTGATGTGATCTTTGAACACCTTTGAAGAAAGTGGATTGACTTGGATTCTGTGGTTAAGAAAAGAGATTGTGATCTTTTCCAGAAACCTGGAACTTTACAAAAAGACATTTCAGGTTCTCTCCAATAGCATTCCTGCTGGCCTTTCCAACCTTTTCTTCTACGGCTATTTTCCTACCCAATGCTTTGAACTGACTGGGCAACTTTCCCACTCCTGCTAGTGCCATTCCCACCAATGCCTGGCATCTTTGCTTACTAATTCCTCTTTCTAACTGGAGTGTCAATACCTTGAGGATAAACACACATTTTGTAGGTTTGTTTCTGTTTTCCCCAATGATGCCAAGGTGCATGGGCAATCATGAGGTGCATACTCATGGCAGAAACACATATTTGTTGAATTAGGCCATGAAGGTCTAGTAGAACCATACAGTGGAGTTTGAGCAAATCACTTGGCTGGGGGCTCAGCTGGATCTAGAACCCTGAAGGATTCCTGGAATCAGTGCAGACCATGGCCCAGTGCCGGACTCTGGAGCCAGGTTGCCTGGTGCTATTCTCGACTCTGCCCTCAACCAGCAGTATGACCTTGGAGACCTCACTCTTCATATTCTTATTTGTGACCTACCTGATAGGGTCATCCTGAAGATGAAACATATTACATATAAAGTGCTTGGGTGCTACTTGACAGAGAAAAACACTCAAGAAGTTTTAACTATTATTAATTTTATAGCCTTTACTTACTACATAAGTACGGATGAAATTACCAAAAAGTCATTTTAAAGAAGCTGTGGCTAGTTTGAAAAACGTTGTTAGAGTTCAGATGACTACGGCCCCTCCAAAATCTATGTTGAAATTTAATCTTTACTGTGATGGTGTTAAGATGTGAGGGCTGTGGGATGTGGTTAAGTCTTGAGGGATCCTCCTTTAGGAATGAGTCAGTAAGGCAGTCCCCGAGTTACGAACATCTGACCCAACTTGCGAACAAAGTAAGTATGACTTATGCTTATGAACCAAGGCTATTTATAGGTAGTGTTACCTGTTCCAGCTTACCTGCAAATTCAACTTAAGAACCCTCCTACAGAGCCTATCTTGTTTGTAACCTGGGGACCGCCTGCACCTTATAAAGGGCTGGCAGAAACTAGCTCAGCCCCCTTTGCCCTTCTGCCCCCAGCCACGTGAGGCAGCGAGGAGGAGGCTCTCACCAGGTACCACTTCTGCACCTTGATCTAGCACTGCCCCATCTCCTGAACCGTAAGACATAAATTTCTGTCATTTATAAATTACCCAGTCTGGGGTATTTTGTTGTAGCAGCAGCGCAGACTGAGACAACCTTCTCTTAATAGTAAAAGGATTTTGACTCGAGTTGGACTTTATTTTTAAAACCGCACTTGGTTACTTTGAGTAGTGTGTATGCTGCCCAATGTTTAAAGACTGGCTCTCTGGGAAAACAAGCCCAGATTGTTAGTTTTTGCTGATTTCTATGGTAGAAATGCTTCCCCCATGACCAGTTTCAAACTACTAACGGTTCAACAAACAACTTGCATAACTCCTGAAAATGTAACCCCTGACTGTTGTCAGCAGGAGCCAGTTCTGTCTTCTGCATCTAGACCCCGGTATCTCTAAGAAGACATCTTCTCAATCCTCTGATGGGACAGCTGCCAGCATCTCCCTCCCTTCTGCTGGAGATTTTTCTTCTCCATGGGTTGGCAAACTACTGCCCACAGCCCCCAAACAGCCTCTACCAGCTATTTTTCTGAGATGTGTGAATTAATAATGGCTTTTCCATTTTTAAACAGTTGAAAAAAGTCAAAAGGAGAATAACATTTTTGTAACACGTGGAAAAGACATGAAAATTCCCATTTCTGTGTCCATGGATAAGGTTCTATTGGAACACAGCTGGGTTTATTTGTTTATTGATTGCCTATTGCTGCTTTGGTGTCACAACTGCAGAGTGGAGTAGGTGTGATAGAGATTGTCATGGTTTCAAAACCCTGTAATGCTTACCATCTGGCTCTTAACTGAGAAAGTTTGCTGACCTGTAATCTAGTCCTTTAGTTGCTACTTAAAAAAAAAATCTTTTCTAAGCAAAGTCTTATGCTTAATACCAACATATCAGGCAGAGATAATAGAGCATCTCTCCTGCCAGAGAGGTGGTTCACAGCCCCACCCTAGTCTCTAACTGCCTGGAGAACTGCCCCATCCCACCTGAGGCCCCTCTATGCAACTCTTGGGCTTCAAGAAACACACTGTAAAAATTACTAATCTACACCAACCTTCTTAAAGCTTGTACGAGCTTATGGTTCAAAGTTTTTTCCTGTTATTTTGACCAAAGCACCCAATATCCAGAGAGGCAAAGAGACTGGATCACACAGCAGGCTGGTGATGGGCCAGTCACCCAGACCCAGCTCTTCTGGCTGAAGACCCAGCTGTGCTCTTTTCTTTGCTCTCTAAAACCTGTCTCACCTCTCTCTGAGCTCTCACACTACAGGGAAAAACTATCCCGCTCTCCCTCCTGCCTCCATCGCTGAGCCACAGATGAAGAAAGGATGGTGGTGCTGGGCTTCATGTTCCATATCACAGATTTTCCATTTTCTTAAGTCTTTGGTTAGTTCCCCCCTACTGTGGACTTCATGTTGTCTTTGTGGCGGGCATCGGGACAGCTGGGTGCTCTCCTGGCTCTGTCTCCCATTTCTGTGATCTCCCTGCTTCAGGTAGGACCAGCTCGTTTCTAAGGTCCCTTGTAGTTCTCAAATTATCATCATCATTTGCAGTAGCCTCACCCCGCCCTGAGAGAGCTGTGACCCAGAACACGCCCAGTCACCCGCCGGGTTGTATTCATGATCTCTTGTTATAACAACCATAGGTCTACAGTGTTAGACTCACTCTGCAGAGGAGAAGGGTGAAGCTGAGGGAGTATAAGTGACAAGCCTTCACAGAAATGCCACTTGGGAGGTGAGTCCATGTCACTTTGGCTCTACGTCTGGTCCTCCTTTCATCAGGCCACCTTGCCTCTCGGCTGATCAGAGGCTCACAACAGCTGGGATGGACAGGGACTAGGCAGGGGTCGTGGCTACTCACCTGCCAAGGCCTGGCTTCCTGTGCATTCGCACATGTGCCTCCAGGGCATGGTCCCTCTCCCGGAGAACAGGATATCAGGTTATGATAGGCAACCAACAGGGCTTTGGCTGCCAGGTAGGCTTGGTATGTGGCAGTCAGATCAGGGAGTTCAAAGGCAGCTAGGTGGGCAGTGGTCATGTTCTCCAGGCCTGTGCAAGGCTGAACTGCTTCTTTGGCACCGTGGGTGGAACCCCCTGCTCCAGACCACCTGCCTCCCTGGAGCTCCTCCCACGGCTTCCTCATCAGACTGTTGCCTGGGTAGGCGGCTGGGCGCAGTGCCAAGAGGAAGTCCTCAAAGCCAGGCATTATTCCCGAATGTATGGTCAGAATCAAGCTGCTGTCGATCAGCTCCAGGGCTCTGGGACCCAGCATCGATGGCTTATAGGAGAAGGAGGTGGAGAAGACCCATGTCCTCCCAGCCACGTTTCTCTCTTGCGGAGCCTCAGCCAAGAGTCTGAAGTGGAAATGGTAGCAGTCACAGACGATGACCTTGGCAGCAGGGGTTGCGGCAATGACCCCAGCCGTGCTACTGATGCTGCCATCTAGACCGCTGATCCTCTTTGAGAAGGCCACACAGCCACCCTCGCCCCCGATCTCCTTCTGCAGCTGCTGCTCCACCCGCTCAAAGTTGCTGCTGTCAGAACCCACCAGGCCCACCCAGGTCCACTTAAAGTGGCTCAGGATCTTGGCCAGGACCCAGGGCTGGTGGGCACTGTTGGGCACTGTGCGAAGAAAGGATGGGAACCGGAACCGGTTGGAGAACTGGTGGTGCTGAGATCCATGGCTGATCTGGGGGGAAGGAATAGGGCTGCATGTTTCTGGCCAGAAGGTGCATGGTCAAGTCTTCATAAATGCTCTCACCGGCCCTGAACTTGGCCTTGTTCCTCCTACTCTGCCCTTTATTTCTAATTACTATCTCAGTGGCCTTTGATACATGCTATGTTCAAGTCCTTGGGCTTATGTCTGATGTCTGAGAAGTCAATTTACTTTCTGAAAAAGGAATGCAGTGGACTAAAGAGCAAACCTACCTCAAAGTGTGGGTGGGAAAAGTAGAGAAGCAAAGATATGTCGAGGGTTTTGTCTTATGCTTGTCTAATTCTTGGCATTGGGAGATAAAAGTGCAAATGAGTTAAAAACTTGATTAATAATTAGAAGAACAGAAACAAGATACAGAACTTCCAAAGCAGCAGAAGGAAAAAAAAAAAAGATCCCATTATAAAAATTCAAGAAAGGGGAGGGGGGAATGGGTGGAGGGAGGGATTGGAGGGATCACTTGGAGGGATCACTTCTGAGGTTTATCTCACAAGGGTACAAGTGAATCTTTCTAAGAGCAGAATGTGAACGTTTTAAAATAATAACTAAGAAAATGACACGAAGGCTATGTTAACCAGTTTGATGGAAGTGTTTCGGATTGTGTCTGAAAACCCCACACTGTACCTTAGAAGTGCATTAATGTACATAGTTACCATTCAATAAAAAAAAAAAAGAAGGAGCAACACAATCTAGGTCAGACTCCTCTTTACTCTTCTGTTGTTGTTGTTGTTTTTTTAATCATTTCAAATTCTTTTTTTCCTAAAGAAGAGTCATTGATAATTTCAACAAAATAAATATGATTTAGGTCAAATATTTCCTACAGTTCTTGCGACAGACACAAACTTGAAAATAAGATATGGTTCCAAATTCATAATTCTGTATTCCACAAGTTTAGTGAGCCTTAGAAAAATGTAGTTTCTTTCAAAAGAAGGTTTTTTTTCATACCAGTCCTTCTCTTATAAATTAACATACAAGCATTATATAATTTATCTGGCTTACTTGACATGTATGAAGACCTCTGGTAGGGCTCTGAAGTACTTGGAATGTCAAGAGACACCTAACCCCCATGATTTTTGATGTTGAGCACGTGGCTTTCCTGCTTGCCAGTGTACTACAAGGCAAGCCTGATGGAGTATCCTTTTGTAAGTTTCCCTTGATATCTTTAAATTTCTGTTTAAACTTGTTGCAGCTCCCCATTTCCCACATGAGAAGGGCAGAGATTTATGCCTCCAGGTTTAGGGGCTTACACATTGATGTGTACTTTCACTAGTGGCTGTAATCTTCCAGGGGGTGATGACAGAGGGGCCCACAATCTCTTCTCTAAGTGAACACCAAAAAACAGGTACTTAGTTGTTCACCCTAAACATGAACCCTAAGCAGGATTTTCAAAGGCAGGGAAGGTATGTATTGCAGTCTTCTGCACATTCTTCCTGAGTAAGAACCCAGTAGCCCAGGACTATATAAGTACTAGCCTTCCAGATCTTTTCCACCTGCCTCAACTGTGAAAATGTCAGCTTGACATGTATTTCTATAGAAAGGACCTTGGGATCACCATTTCTGCTCTCTGAATTCTTGCCAAAATTCATTTGGTGTTTGTTTTAGAGGTCTTTAGACCATCCCCAAGTGGTCTTATTTTCTAGAAGGATTCACAAGACACAATAGCATGTTATGCTCATGGTTAAGTTTCATAAGAACAAGAATAACAGGAAAATATGCACTGTGCAAAGTTTGGGGAGGCCAAATACAGACTTCTGAACCATCACTGCGTAGGGTGTGCCTTTCCTCTGGATCTGAACTGCAAGGAATTTATTATAAAAAGAGACTCTGCCAAGAGAAGGATTTTATGGAAAGTCCATCATATAGACACATCCTGCTATCAGTCATCATAACCAGAACTCAGGACCCCCATAATAAAATCATGTACATGTCATCAATCTTGATATTTGTGCAAACAAATCATATGGCATGTTCTGCTGTTCTAGGCATACACAGAATATAAAGGATATGAGGAACATAGAATCCTCAACATAAAGTATCTTCTGAGGACCAGATTACCAAGGGTTGGCCAGGGGTTACTTGTGGTTCTAGGTTTCTGTGGAGACATAGAAGAAACAAGGAACCAGCTCTACTCTTTTCACAGTGCTCTTTTTGGAGTAAGATGGAAATTTTTTAAAGATATAAAAAATAAATTTATGGTAAGAATTGCTCTGAAGCAAACACATTTGATGAAATAGGGCATTTTCACAGGAAAATATCTGTGCACATCCACATACATATATACATACAATCTCTGTGTAAACTGTCAGGATTCAAGGGCAAATAATTTACTTGGGAGGTAATCCCAGGAAATAAAGGCGTAAGAGTTTAGAAAAAAGGGAGGTTAAGAAATAAAAGCCAGTAAAATCTCATGATCAAGCCAGCCATCATTGTGGGCAACCAGAGCTCAGTCATGCTGAGAAAGTCTGGAGACAATATGGTATATCAGTTATCCTAACCAAGAGCACAAAAATAGAAATATTTATCTACCAAGTCTCCTTCCATCATTTTTCAAGGACTGTTTTTAGGGTCATTAACTTCCCAGCACTTCTGGCTTGCTTTATGTGCAAGTCAAATTGGCGCCTACAGCCACTAAAAAGAAAAAAAAAATCTCAAATAAAATTACAAATGTTCAAGTAAATAATTAGGCGTGTGGATACAGGCAGGGAATTAAAAATGTCTGCTACATATACATGCATAAACATAAAAATGTTAATGCTAACAGTTTTAGAAAGTCAATTTGGTTGTGAATTATAAACATGGTCTCCTGGAGATTAAAATAGTCTAAGGTATTATCAAATAAGATTGTATTTAAAATTAAAGCCTTGGGAGTGAACAGCATTTACTTTTTAAGGACTGGGTTACTATGTTGGAACACCAAGCATCACATGTGATAATCAGGGAATTGGTTGTTTAATGCCCCCAGAATCATACAACATAAGCTACTGTGTTTACAGAAATAACATAAAATCATTACTATCTTTTTTTAACCTTCTTGATAGAGACTTATTAATCCAAAGATAGCACTGATTATAAAAGGTCATAATTTTATATTTGCCTAAAATGGAAAGAGGAAAGAAACTGCCAGTTCACTATCACTTGATGCCAATTTAAAAATGCATTTCTATTTTTGAGATGGTAGAATGTGGAAAACCCAAGTGTCTTAGAATTGATAAAGTATGATAATATTAATTAATTCAAAGGTTGCTGGTAGGAAATGAAACAAAAGAAATGACATGGGAACCACAGACTTGATCATTTATAAAATGATCCTGGTAACATATTTAGTATTAATAAGCACTCTTTTGAAGAATGTTCATGCTTTTTCTTATGCTAGGTGACTTTCATCTCTGAACATCAAAACCTGCTATAAGAATATTACTGTGTGGTCACAGGAAGCTAAATAGTCCTGCCAATACCAGTTGCAAAACTACTCATTCATCTTTCAAATATGCCTTTTCTTACACTGTACCCCAGAAGTGCATTAATGTACATAGTTACCATTCAATAAAATTAAAAAAGAAAAAAAAATTATCTGTTCCTAACTCAGAAAAAGGAGAGAGAGCATACTTTCATCCTGGTTATTTCCCTAGTCTATCTCAGACTTTCTTCAAATACTACCTCTACAAAGCTTTGCCCTACATTGATCTTTAGGAAAGAAGCTAAAATGTTTAATCAGGATTTTGAAGTTCAAATCCCCAAAAGAAAGTCTTTTTAGCAGTATGTTTATAAGTGTGTAGGGATTTCCCACCAACCTTTCTCAGTTGTTGCCTGGACTTGAATCATTGCAGAAGAAAAGAGGAAATGAGCTAGTTCTTCTTTTTGTTATCATTGTTTTTTTTCACGCTCTCTCTCTTTCTTTTATCTACTTGCTACATTACTACCTGCTATAATATGAACATTTGTACTCCCATATATTGAATAATAATCGCCAATGTGATAGTACTGGAAGGTGGGAGCCTTTTGGAAGGTGCTAAAGTCATCAGGGAGGAGCTCTTATAAGTAGGATCTGTGCCCTTATAAAAGGGCAGAAAAAGAGTAATGGGGTACAAATAAGTAAAAATAAAGAATTCTTCTCAGCATAGTAGGAAAAATGAAGGAGTGAATACCTCACCTATTGATTTTCTGAACTCCCGAATATTATTCATTTGTTCCTATTTTTGTATTGATAAATGCTATAATAATTTACACGGGTTCTCTGTTAGAATCAGCATACTTTTTTTGACATGATGTAAGAGTCAAATGCTTACCATTTTATGTTAGTTGCATTTGTTATCCCTTTTAATCCTTGTCATACCCATTGTAAAAGAGCTGCTTTGGGCACAAATAAAGACTCTGTGGCTTAATGGCATTATGCAGTTTCCGAAGGGACCTAGCTGAGTAGTTGTTCCAGAATTCCAAATCAAGTTATGATTCTCAAACAATGGAAAGTGTTTCTTACAGCTAAGCAATATTCAAAATGAAGGTCTGCATTTAGAGGACACAGGACATTAGATCCTATTCTGTTTTAAACCATATTTCAAATCCACTTTTGGAAATAGACAATGATGGTTATTGGAGGTCACTCTTCAGGGCTCATGGTGCTTAGTCATTGACAAACTGTTTCTGTGTTATAAGGTGAAAATGATGAAATATTCTGCTATGTCTCAAGTGTTGTCTCTTTCACTTAGGTAATCTTAACAACAACAAAAAGCCTAAACATTAGCAAAGATGAATATATTCTGTCCTCTGTATATCTATAGAGATTGCCAAATTTATTTATTCATTCATTTTTCATTCTTCAAAAGATTTACTGAGTTTCACTCAAGAAGAAAAAGACACAGAGTTAAGGGGATGTCAGGAATTATTAAGAATATAGTAGATGCAAACTCAGTCAAAAAATAACACTTTATGAATGAAGTAAGAAAAATGAGCAAAATTAACATTTTCAAATTATCTGCCTTTGTTAAAATGAACTTTTAAATTGTATAAACTTATGATTAAAGTTAGTAAACTAGGAGCGTCTTTTGTTTTTATTTCCTTTATGCACACATCTTGGCATACAAGTTCAGTATTCCTTATGCATTTCCTATACACCAAACTGCATGCCCTGAGTCCCTGTGCAGTACAAATCCTGGAATAATACTTTTGTTCAATGCCTTTCATTATAATGTTGATGAGAAAATAAATCTATTTCTATGAGAGCCACTGTCTGTGTGGAGTTTGCATGTTCTCCCCATGTCTGCATGGGTTTTCTCTGGGTATTCCAGTTTTCTCCTAATCCCAAAATTGTGTCTGTTAGATTGATTGGCATGTCCACATTGTTCCAGTCTGAGTTTGTGTGGGTGTGGGTGTAAGTTCACCCTGCCATGGAATGTCTCCCATCCAAGGTTAGCTCTTGCCCTGCTCCCTGAGATGCCAGGATGGACACAGCCACTTGCAAACCTTAATTGGAATACGCAGGTTGGAAAATGAATGAATATAGTCTTATAAAGTTAAAAAATACTAAAGTCTAGGGTAATACTACAGGTGCATAAAAATAAACGATGTGACACGAAGGCATCCGTGAGCCTGCCGTACCTGTATTTGTTTGTTTTGGAACTGAGTGGCCCTAGGAGGTGCTTCTTATGGTGTTGGCTTGGCCAACATTTATTCCTTAATTTAACCTACCACTACTATGACACCAGTGCTCATTGATTCACCAAAATTTGGGTGAATTATTATCTTACTTGTTTTTATTAAGATTTCCCAAATGCTAGCCAGGCATTGTGGCAGGCGCCGGTAGTCCCAGCTACTCAGGAGAGAATCGCCTAAGCCCAGGAGTTGGAGGTTGCTGTGAGCTGTGACGCCATGGCACTCTACCAAGGGCAATAAAGTGAGACTCTATCTCTACCAAAAAAAAAAAAAAAAACCTAATGTGTGTATGATTCACTTTTTAAAATGTTTAATATGACAAGTGTTTTGCTTTTTATTTGGAAGTCATTTAATGTCTTTGTGACCAAGAATAAGACAGAGGAACTTAACTACTGTTTCAGTCATAAAAATTGGTTCTGTTATATTTTGTTTTACTTAAAGTCACAGTTATTAAGAAGCTATCCACAATGTTAAGTGAAGAATTACTTTTCTCTCTGGCAGCTGAAAACCCATAGATACTCTCTGCCACAATAGCTAGAAAGTAGGAAGGATGAATCCAACGTAGTCATCTCCAACTGGTTCTCCACTGCCATCACAAAATTAGGTTAAACTGCCACCAGGAAATGATAAATGCTTGAGCTGATGGAAATCTTTATTACTCTGACTTGATCATTATACATCATGTGCTTCTCTCATATCACAGGTACTTGCACAAACATGGACAACTATTATGTACCTATGATAACTAAAAATAATTTACCACTTGTTCACACCCACCTTCATCTGACACACCTCTGATTTCTCATCCTATTGTTTCCATACAAATGCTGCAGAAAAATTCCCTTTCTCTCAAGGAGTGTAGACAGAGCTTTCTTCATTATCTTCAATATTATATCAGGTCAAGCTGTCGGGCTTTTTTTCCCACAGAGATTTCAGGCTAGGGAAGTTAGAAGTCATAGAGTGGGGAGCTCTATCCACAACACCTTCTAAAATCCAAATTTCTTCTTTCCAGGAGTACTTGGGGGTCCTAGAAGTAAAGTCATCTTTATTTTAAGTGATTTCAGGGAAGAATTCATGCGTAATGAGTTCTTTTTTTTTTCTTTTTTTAATTTCATATAGCATAACTGTGTACATTAATGCAATCATGGGGTACAGTGTGCTGTTTTCATATACATTTTGAAATACTCTCATCAAACTGGTCAACATAACCTTTATGTCATTTTCTTAGTTATTGAGTTAAAACGTTCATACTCTGCTTTTAGAAAGATTCACTTGTACCCTTATAAGATAAACCATAGAGGTGACCCAACCAATCACCCTCCCTCCCCCCATCCACCCCCTT
>CAUYQV010119358.1:0-35148 GCA_963574575.1 Galagoides demidoff
AACTATAACTGAGAAAATGACATGAAGGCTGTGTTGATCAGTTTGATGGAAGTATTTCGGATTGCATGTGAAAACCCCACACTGTACCCCAGAAGTGCATTAATGTACATAGTTACCATTCAATAAAATTAAAAAAAAAATGTAAGACTGTTAACATGGCAGTAACTCCCAAGGGGATCTAAGATTCAACCCAACCCCTATCAAAATCCTAGTTGTCATTTTTGAAGAAATTACAAGTTGACTCTGAAACATTCACATGAAAATACAAGAGACTCAGAGTTACAAAAACAATTCTTAAAGAACAATTCAAAGACTTACACCTCCTGATTTTAAAATCTACTATAAAGCTACAGTCATCAAAACACTATGATATTACCTAAGTACAGACATAGAGATCAGTGGAATAGAATTGAGAGTTCAAAAATAAATCTATACATCTGTAGTCAATTAATTTTTAACAAGGTTACCAAGACCATTCAAAGAGGAAAGAATAATCCTTTGAAAAACTTCTACTAGAATATTCATCTGCAAAGCAATGAAGTTGAACCCCTGTCTCACATGATATACAGAAATTAACTCATGTGGACCCGTGACTTTGTAAATACAAAAGCTAAAGCTAAAACATTCTTAGACTAAAACATAGTCATAAATCTTTGTGACCTTGAATTGGCCATGGTTTCTTAGATCTGACACCAAAAATATAAGCAACTAAAGAAAAAAAAATTGGAATTTCAAACTTAAAACCTTCGTGTGTGACAAAAACCCTGTCAAGACAGTGACAAGAGGAGCAGGTGGAGGGGAGGGGGTTGGTGTGCTCCCACCTAATGGGCACAGTGGAAGGGCACATGGCACAACTACAAGAGGGACTCTACCTAACAAATGCAAATACTGTGATCTAGTTGTTTGAACCCTCACATTAACCTGAAGTGCAAAAACAGAAGAAGACAAAAGAAAGTGAGAAGACAGCCCACTCATTGGAAGAAAATATTTGTAAACTATATGTCCTATAACAAAATATTAGTTGTATGTAGCTAACTAATATATAACAAAGTATATTGAACATACAAAGAACTCACAGAACTCAAATCAAAAGAGAAATAATTCAATTGAAAAATTAGGTACAGTGCACACTATTTTGGTGAAGGCACACTTATAACTTTGACTCAGTCTGTACAAAACAGAATATGTAAACAAAATGTGTATCCCCTAATATTCTAAAATTAAAAAAAATAATAAAAATGGGTAAAGGATTTCAGTATACATCTCTCCAAAGAAATACAAATTCTCTGGAAGCTGATAATGTTGACGGATGTACGGCTCTATTACTACACTTTTTACATCACTGCATTGAATTTACCCTTCCCCTCTGCCCCTTCTCCCCCCTTCCCTGCCATCTGCTTGCTTCCCATTGAGTTTTATTACCAAACATGCACATGGATGTTGATCCATTAGCTCAGGTTTAACAGTGAGAGTGTGTGGTGTTTGTTTTTGCATTCTTGGGATACCTCGCTTAGACAAATGGCCTCCAGTTCCATCCACGCTGTTACAGAGGGTATCAGTTCAGCATCTTTTATGGCTGAGGAGCGCTCCATGGAATATATACACCACATCCTAACAGGTGCAGTGCACACCGTCCGGGTGATGGACACACTTATATCTTTGATGCAAACTATACAAAAGCAATTCGGGTAACCAAAACATTTACATCCACGTATTATTCTGAAATTTTAAAAACCCTGAATCATATACATTCAAATGATGAACTTTATATCAAGCTGTTAGTTTATAAAAATGATGGGGAAGTTGAATTAAAACAGTGTATTCTGGCCATTTATATGCTAAAGTGCCATTAAAACTTGCCTAACGTTAGACTTTCAGTAGCAATTCTGCCACAAAACAGATGGTGTTGCAATCCCCTTTGTGAGTCAGCTTAGTGAACAGACCTCAGCTGCCTGGCACATTGGGACTCAGGACTCAAGACCGTGTATCTGAGTGAACAGGAAAGCTACGTGGGCAGGACTGGGAGGGGTGGGCAGGCTGAGAAAGACAGAGGCCGCTGGTTTACACTGTGACTGTGCTGCTGATGGATACCACACAGGGAGGCACTTCAGCAACCACACACTTTAATTGATACAGAGGAAGGCAGGTCCCCCAGCCCCTGGGTGTCTTCCTGTCCTGCTCGTCTTTGAACTGTGCTTTAGGTAAGAAAGCGATTATTGAAGGTTGGACCCCACTTGTCTGAGACCCCTTTGGAGCTTAGAAAGCGATGCTGCTTTAGTAGTTTGCTGTCCCTGCCACCCCCTAGTACACGTCCACATCTGTGTCACTCGGACTCCCAGGGCTCTCGCATGTGTGGCTGAGACACGGAATAAAATGGCTGCAGACCACTTTATCGGACCCCACACAGACATGGTCCTCAGCAGCAAGGCGGCACTGGGTGTCTGCACAGGAGCTCACAGTTGAAGAACCAGGTGCTAGTCCCTTCTGTCTGCTCAGCACCACACCGCCCGGGGAGCAGCCTCTCTTCCCTGGGACGATCCTGGGCCCTGCTCTCCCTGGCAGTGGCTAGTCCTGGACGTGCCCTGCATGCAGCCTCTTCACCAGCAGCAAGCACAGCGGGGGCTCTTCTGCAGTAATAGAGAATAAGCCATTGTGAGCTGCTCTCTCCAGCCACTTGGAGGGCCAGTTGTCAGGGCAACGACAAAGAGCTGCAGGCCATCCCCATGGAAGGCTCTAGTGAATCAGTGAATCCCAGACAGGCTTCGGGGAGAAGAGTTTTATTTTTCCATTAAAATAAAATGCAGCTGAGCCTCCTTAGCCTTCCTGTTCCCCTAGGCATCCGCCCGTGGGTGGCGTTTGTTTCTCCCAGCTGCATTGCTGGGTTTAGGACTCTCTGCTGCCCGGGACTGCTCTCCCGCTGCCTCTCCCTCTGCAGCCTGGCCCTGGCCACTCTCCTGCAGTGCAGCGGTGCCTTCTATTTTTGTCATGAAATTCTGTCAGGCAGAGGAAGATGTCGAATCATTCCACCTGCCACTAGCTCCAGAGCCATCTCCAGTTCACTCCATTCAGAGCATCTGTACCTCAACCAACAGTGCCTGTTGAGGGAGGTGACGTTAATGACCCCCGTGGAGTGCTGGACACAGTGTGGAGAAAGAAGGTACAGGTGCTTTCCATGAAGCCCAGGCTCTACCCAAAGACAGACCATGTGCAGGAGAACCCCACAGCCATGTGATCACTGGGCTTAATGGTGAGGAGTGGAGCATCCCCGTGGCACCAGGCACGCCACACACCCGTCTGCACGCAGCATTCCATGGCACCAGGCACACCGCACACCCGTCTGCACGCGGCATCCCCGTGGCACCAGGCACACTGCACACCTATCTGTACGCAGTCTGGGGCACTCCTCAGCATTGCTTCCAGGGTGACAGACTCAGTCAGAAATTGTACTATGGACTTGCGCTGTGTTCTGGTTTTTTGAAACTCTGAGTACAGTACCTGCTTCCTACGTAACTGAAAACTTCATTCTGAACTCATGTCAGTCTTGGTGTGAAATATTTCCTGGCACACGAAGGCCCCTTCCCGCCTGGGTCAGAAGACCCTGGGTAGAAGGGTGCAAGGCCCCCGGGTGCCCGGGATCCAGAAGGGCCTCGTGGCGACCCTTCTGAACAGCATGCACCTTGTTCTGTGGTGCAGTTGGATCTGCACCAGTTGCACAGAATTTATGTCTTAGAAATAAAACTAAAAGTGTTTAAGGCAGGCTGCGTTCCAGAGGGATCTGCCAAGTGACGATGTGTCCTTTCAATTTCATCATTCATCTCTCCTTTGCTGGCCCGTGATCCTTCTAAATTTCTCTTTGGAATAATAGACTCTAAGTTACCTTCTTATTTTCAGATATCAAATGAGAAGCTGGATAGATCACACACAGCACATGCCTTTGCTGGCAGGTGGCTGCAGCCCCCACGCTCTGACGGGGGTGGGGGGCGGTGGTGCCATCTGCGGCCACAGTGTGTGTGAGCGAGTCTAAAGGCCGCAGGTTTGCATCCAGATGTGCCTGATGTGGATTCCCACACTAGGGGGAGGGACAGCGCTTAGACACTCGCAGGTGGGGTATAAAGGAAAAGCCTGGGCCAGCGGAGGGTCACGTGGATGGCCGACTTCGGGGGAAGGCCAAGCCTGGGTCATCAGGGCGGAAGACTCATTGGTCTTCTCGGTAGGGACATAATGTACAGATCATTTTTATGGAATTAAAATGTTGTCACTATTTCAGTCCAAGGTCTGTGCCTGGATTGCTATCTCTATGCTTATCTTTTTGAAATTCTGGAAGAAATTATTTATTTATTTATTCATTTTTTGGCCGGGGCTGGGTTTGAACAAGCGACCTCCAGCATGTGGGGCCAGCGCCCTACTCCTTTGAGCCACAGGAGCCACCCTGGAACAAATTTTTAAAAATATTTTATTGAAGAATAGAGGATATCTAAGGCATATATTGTATATTAAATATATAAATATTACATAAAAGTTAAATATATAAATAAAACAGATGACCATTCTATTGTTTGAGGACTATTCAAACCAAACTTGACCCTATAGTCACACCCAGGTAAGCATAACAGAGTGGCCTGCAGCCCAACAGCCCCCTTGTGGCTCTTTCTTTTCACTGGTCCTGGGGGTAACCTGATTCCCAGCACCATAGAGTAGCTGTGCACATTTTTACACTGTTCACGTTGACGTTATGAGTGTGATCCCAGAGGACGTCGGCCTTTACGCCTGCTGCCTTGGGCCATCTCTGTCTGTGAGTTCCATTGTTGGATTTGAGGTCAGTGCCCAGTTTTTAGCACATCTTGGACCATCTCCTGATAAAGTCTCACAGAATCCCCAGGAGCACTGCAAACTAGTTTAATAGGAAGGGAGTAGGTTTGTGTGTATCTTAACAAGTAATACATATCTTGTGATTTTTTATAAGCAGCTTGCCCCATATTTGGGGTGCAGTTTCCTGTGTTCTCATACTGATATCCAACTTATCCCCCAAATCCCGTTTGCCATGTTCCATCAGTTACCAGTGATGTGGCCCAGGCGTCTCCTCATGGGAAGCCCAGGTCACCTGCGTGGGTCTCTCGCATGGTTCACGTGCCGGTGAGCTCCTGTGGGTGTAACTCCTGCTTCCTGCTTGCTGACCCACGTACCACGGATGGGGCAGGTGGTGTCTCCTCTGGCCACAGAACAGAGACCTGCTGTTAACATGTTAATGCCAAGGGAGCCTGAGTGCCGGGGGTGGGCACTGCAGGTAATGCCCAGAATACGGGCGGAGCAGGGAGGACTGGAAGTCCTCGTGGAGGGCATCACAGGGAAGGGACATTTAGAGTCTTTAGAGACACAAGGAACTGCAAGAGGGAGGAGTACCCTGGGCCGTAACAAGTCAAGGGTGCTCGCTGCATGGAGGACAGCCTGGCCTGGAAGTCGCGGAGGGGCTGGGAGTGGCCAGAAGTGAAGGTTGCCAGGAGTGGATGGCAGCAGCTTAGAGAGTCAGGAACGCCAGCCCCAGGTCTCAGATGGGCTCTCATCCCCCTACTGTCTACGCCGGTTACACATCACAACCCGTTTCAGAAGCAGATGGACACTTAACACATCTTAGCCCTGAAAGGAGAGGAAGGGCACGTGTGTACACAGAAGCTTTGGGCTGCGTTTCAGAACATGAGCTGGTCAACCAGTGTACAGGCCATCCCAGGAATTTGCTTGAACATTCATCCCAAACCAGATTTTACAGTTTATTAGTTAAAATGTTTTTGTCTGCAAGTAACAGAGTAGCTAATTAAAACTGTTCAAATTACAAATTGTCTGTATTGTTTACCAGAGCAAGTTCAGATGTAGCCAGTCCCCAGCTGATGGAGTGGCTCAAGGATGCCATCGAAGGCCAGGCTGTCCCCACCTTTCTCTGATGCCATCACAGGGTACTGGCAAAGTGGCCCGGGTGGCTGCGTGTATCACGGCCCTCACAGGCAGGAGTAGAGGGCACACAGAACTTGCTTCACGCATCTATCCTGCTTCATCATGGAGGAAATAGTTCCCAAATGGTTCTTTTTTTCTGTTCCCTACAGCCAAGGGACAGTTTATTTGCTCTAACCATATCGCTCAGCAACTTAGCTATGAGGGGCTGGAATACAGGCAGTGTGTGGGAGCCAGGCTGTGCTGGGTAGAAGAGGGAGTGGGTGGGTGGTAGGTGGGAGCCAGGCTGTGCTGGGTAGAAGAGGCAGTGGGTGTGAGGTGGGTGGGAGCCAGGTTGTGCTGGGGGTTGAAGAGGGCAGTGGGTAGGAGCCAGGTTGTGTTGGGTTGAAGAGACCAGAGGGGCAGCAGCTCCTGGGAGCCTCCTCCAATGCCAGCCATGCGAGCAAGACCCCCTCAATTATGAAATACTTGGAGAATGCAGTCTGCGTCCCTTGAACTTGAACAGTTAAAGTCATTCTGTAAATTGAAACAAATCTGAAAAGAGGGAGTTCTGACAGATTCTCCTAGAAGAAAGGATTAGTTTACATTGCTGCTAACCTTATTGTGAATTGCAAACTTCCCGAGTACTGAGAAGTGTGTCCCTGGGAGCCCGTTAACAGCCTCTCCTTGGCCTTCCCATCATTAATTCTGGAAGGATGTTAGGTACATCTCACTTCTTTATTGAATCCGTACACCAGAGGACCGTTTTTCTAAAGGATGACAGTAGATGCCTAGTATTCGTGTTTGCATCAGCTAACGGCAATGTGTCTCCATGTTTATCCTTAAAAGGGGCACTTGTCAAGAATTGCTAGGCCATAATCTGAATGCATTAGCCTTTTTTTTTTTTGACATTTCCAGTTTTATTTTTTGAATGGCTTCAGAAAATATAACAAAATTTTAGGAAGAAGTGTAAAATTAATACTAAAGCTGTACAAATTCTTTCGATCAGGACATGGATAACATAGCAATGAAAGGAAACCCCTATTTATTTGCTGGTATCTGCCGACAGTTGCAAATATTCTATCTTTTTGTTGTTGTTCACTTAAATTTATGGTGTCTTGTTTCACAATGAAATCATGCTATTTGAAAAGGCACGTTTGCATATAAACCATGAAGATGAGTGGATCTAATGCTGAGACCCTGGTTTGCTCAGGACTCTCTTGCCTGGGTTAGATGAAAGTCTCCGCTCAGTTTCAGGTCACTTAGGCAGCTCTGGGGACACATGTCACGTGCTACTGGTTCCTACACTAGAGGCTGTTTTAGTGAGCCCTATGGGTCAGTCAGAAACCAAGAGCAGCGATTCAGGAGTTTATGTCCAGTTATGATGCTAGGGCGGGGGCAGGAACATAAAGATCTCTGATAAAATGTGAGACCTGGAGAGAATTGTGTGAAATGAACTAGGCAGGTCAGGAGAGCAGGAGAAGGAAGTCCTGGGTTGCAGTGGTGCCCACTTTCTTCTGAGGCAGACAGAACTCTTCACCATACCCCCTGCTCAAGCACCTGTTGGTCCCCTCCATAGATAAGACCTATATAAGAACTTTCTCAGATTGCTATTTTGTATTCCCCAATCCCGATTTTTTTTATAAATTGATACTGTTCTTTTAAACAAGGTATTAAAGTCATCAGTAATAGGAAGTGGGAATTTACGGAACCTCAGATTTAGTCTCCTTTTCTCTCTATTTTCCCTTACTCAAATTCTCCACATCTTTTTTTTAAGTCAGTAATTGTGTGATCACTGCCTCTTTGGAGGACGTCTTTTCTAAAGTGGTAGGTTAGTTGGAAATGAGAGAAAGATCTTAAGAGCTATGGGAGGCTTAAAAAATGTACCCCCCCAAAGATATCCACTCTCTAATCCCCGGAAAGTGTCATTGGTGCCCTGTATGGCTGTAAAGGAGGTCTTTTGTGGTTCCTGTAAGTACACCGAGCTGGAGGATTATCCAGTGGGACCTACATGGAACCAGAGGGGAGGCAGGGCAGGGGGGTTCAACACCAACAGAAGAGGGGATGGCCGTGAGGTCACAGAGGCAGAGGTTGGGTGGTGTGGCCCCGAGCCAAGGAGCCCCAGCAGCCCCAGAAGCTGGAAGAGGTGAGGAAGAACCTCCCCCTGAACCTCTGGGGTGTGCAGCCCTGCTGACACTTTGATGTTGGCCTCGTGAAACTGACTCCGGACTCCCGGAATCCAGAACTGTAAGAGAATGCGTTTCTGTTGTTGCCCTCACGTCTGTGTCATTTATTACGGGAGCCAAGACAAACCAGGAAGCAAATGTGCAGCAGGTGGACAGTGCCACGACTCACAGGCACCTCCCGCTGTGAGGAGACGAGACCTAGGGCAGGTGCGGGCACCACGGAGGCCGTGCCCCGGACAGCGAGGGCACTGCGGGGTCCTCCCTCAGCTTTCGGGGGGATGCCGCTGAGCTTTAAATATGGTTCTTCCTCATCTTTCCCACCAAGAGAGAAACTGCGATTCATTCAGAATTTGAGAGCAGAAGGCATTTCCTATTGCCGGCACTGACTTAATTCTTATGACTTTTTTGTTGCTGTTGTTGAGACAGAAGCTCACTCTATTATCCTGGGTAGAGTGCCATGATGTCATCATAGCTCACACCAACCTCAAACTCTTGGGGTGAAGAGATTGTCTTGCCTCAGCCTCTTGAGTCCCAAGAAGCTACGGCTACAGGTACCCACCATGATGCCCAGCTAGTTTTTCTATTTTTAGTAGAGACAGGGTCCCATTCTTGTTCAGGCTGGTCCCCCACTCCTGAGCTCAAGCGATCTACCTACCTCGACCTCCCAGAGTGCCGAGATTACAGACGTGAGCCACTATGCCTGGCCAATACTGTGACTTTACATACATGTATTAAGTAGATTCAGGCTCCTTTTACAGTCTGTGTTGAGTTAACAGAGACAGGCAAATCAAATACAGACCAACAATGAAGCCAATGAAAATCACTTAAAAATATACATTCTGTGTGACAAAAATGATTTCTTTTTTTTTTTACTTAGAAAATTAATTTTTTTTCTTTTTTTAAATTATTATTATTATTATTTTTTATTAATTGATCTCTGTATACATTGATGCAAACATGGGGTACATTGTGCTGTTTCATATACAATTTGAAACACTTTCATCAAGCTGGTTAACATAGATTTCATGTTTCTGAAAAATCACATCCTAGGACATGTGAGGTGTTTGCAATGTGGCACGGCTGTTTTGTGTTAATGTGCCTATTCTAGGAGGTGCTGGGAAGAATTGTCCCCTCACCATTTCTCTACTGGCCATATAGTATAACTCTGTCCCCTCACCATTTCTCTACTGGCCATATGGTCCACCTCTGTCCTCTCATCATTTCTCTCCTGGCCGCACAGTCCACCTCTGTCCACATGGTGCACTGCATAGATACCTGGTAAGGGGAAATCACCCCACCTTAGTGCCGGTGCGTCAGGAAGACACAGGCTGGTTCTGCCTCCCAACTCAGATGCAGTTTATGCTTCTGGTCAGTTTATGACTTTACCAATGTTATTGAACAAGTAATGTATGTGTAAATAGAAAAAATGAGCAGTACAAAGGTGTCAACAGTTGTCGTCCTCCTCACCGCCCTTTTCTCACGCCGTCAGTGCCGTAGCTCATCCCCAGTGTCGTCACGTGTCCTGGTTTCTGATTTCACGGCTCTGGTGTCTGTTCCTGTCCTTCACACTGTGCCGACTGTCCATGTCCACGTGTGGTGGTCAAAAGTCGAGCTTGTTTCTATTTTCCCTCCCTCTCTTTTCTTTACCCTGAGTTATAAAACCTGTAACATTATTTAAAATTCTCTAGGTCCATTTCATGAAAACATGAACATTTCTTCACATGTAAAATTCTTGTTCCATTGCTGTTGTGTGTACCTGTTGACTTTTCACTGGATCAGGTGGGAAGTGGGCCTGCCTCACAGACATCCCCACCATCCCGCCACCCACCTACCTACTCTCAGCTTTGGGTACTATTTGAAATCTTTTTCACTTTAATAAAATTTCCCATTAGATAATAAGTTCACTTTTTATTTCAATAGATTTAGGGGTACAAGTGCTTTTTGTTGCGAGGATGAGCTGCATCGTGCTGAAGTCAGAGCTTTCAGGGAACCTATCCCCAGAACAGAAAATGTTGGACCTCATAGGTAGATGTTTATCCCTCCCCCTCCACCCGTCCCCCTTCTTGGCTTTCAATGTCCGTTACCCCACTTTAGGACCATGGGTACCCCTCATTTAGTTCCCACTTATCAATGAGAACATGTGATGTTTGTTTTTCCATTCCTGGGATACCTTACTTAGGGCAGTGGTCTCCAGTTCCATCCAAGTTGCTGCAAAAGGCATTATTTTATTCCTAATAGAAAACACAGTCAAAACATTCACAATTTTGTACTTAAATATTTTTGTAGTAGAATCTGAAAATGTGGATGAAGCCATGGGGAGAGAGAAAACAAATCGTAATCTTGTGTCACTAAACAGTTTGTGTAGTGGGCGGCGCCTGTGGCTCAAAGGAGTAGGGCTCTGATTCTATATGCCAGAGGTGTTGGGTTCGAACCCAGCCATGGCCAAAAACTACAAAAAACAAAACAGTTTGTATAGAGAGGCATTTAGGTCAGATGGACTCTCATTTCCTAAAAATTCATCAATAGCTACAATTGGTTTATTATTATTTGGACCATGACTTTCTTAAACAAACTAGGTTTTCTTTGTAGTTTTATTGGATTATTTCTACTCAAAATGATTAAGTAAAACTTTTTATCATAGACATTATAAATGTCTACACAGAATGTGATAATAGGGCATATGTGTGCACCCTGTCCTGTCCACAGTGGGTACATTCCAAGACCCCCCTGTTGATGCCTGAAGCTGGAGATAATACAGAACCTGATATATTTTATGTTTTTTCTTACAAATACATACTTATGATAAAATTTAGTTTATAAATTAGGCACAATAAGAGATTAACAAAAACAAATAATAATAAAATATAACAATTCTAACAATCTATTGTAATGAAAGTTATGTGAATGTGGTCTCTCTTCCCCCCTCAGAATGTTTTTGGACCATGGTCAACTGTGGGTAACAAACTATGGTAAAAAAAAACCGTGAATAAGGGGTAGGGAGCTACTGTAAAGAAGTATCAAAAAGTTTACAGAATACAAGGTCTATATACAAATATCAACTGCAGTGTTATGCAACAAAAAGTTGGAAATGGAAATTTTGAAAATTTGAAAATACAAGTTGTATTAGTCACCAGGAGCTGCTGGAACAAAATAGGCCACCTGAGTGGTTCAGGCAATAGAGTGTTGCTTACTCACAGTTAAGGAGACCAGAAGTCCAGGATTAAGGCAACAGCAGGACTGATGTCTGGTGAGGCCTCTTCATGGTGTGCAGACCACATCTTTCTTGCCGTGCCCTTGTGTTGCTCTTTCTCTCTGTGAGCACCTAGAGAAAGAGGGGGGAGGGCTTTCCTTCTGATCTCATTTAACTTTAATGTCTTCCTGAAAAGATCCTGTCTCTAAATACAATCACATTGGGAATTAGGCCTTTGGTATACGAATTTTGAGGCGAACACCACCCAGTCCATAATCCTGACACATGTGGACATCTTAGGGGGTGCCACCTCACATGACACAGTCACCCTCTGGACCCAAATGTTCACATCCAGTCCACATAAGATGTACATTCCTTCCACCCCAAGGCCACCAGAAATCTCAGCCCATTACAGCATCAACTCCAAGTGCAAGCCTTCCTCAGCTCGTTACTTCCGTATCTTATCATTCTGGGAGTATCCAGACATTTTCTTTTTTTGTTGCTGAACGTTGGAAAAATAAGAGTTGTCTTGGGCCACATATTAAATACGCAAAACACTAAGGAAAACTTATTAGCAAAAAGAAACATCCATGCAAACTTTCCATGACGTCCAATCTTATAGGTAAGCAAAAAAGTCCTCACAAAGTCAGCACGTGGCCCACAGGCTACAGGTTGGACACCTCTGATGTAAATTTTCTAAATGAGTTATGGATAAGATTCCATGCATGCTCCATCCTGGAGCACATTCATCTCTATCATAGATCTGTGAAACTAAAGGAATAAACATTATCTCCTAAATAGAGTGATGAGACAGGCATAGGATGATAAGTATAGACATTCCTGTTCAAAAAGGGAGAAAATGGACGGAACAAGAGGTTACCAGTTCCAAGCAATTCCTAAATTCAGTGGGGAAACTCCATTCGTAGTATAGGCTTGGGAACAACATTCTGGGCTCTCACATCTGCCCTCCTGCCGTCACCCTTCTCCATGAATGACAGCGTGAGTGTGTGGCTGAGGGTCACGGGCATGTTTCCTGCCTGGTCAGTGCAGGTGGCCAGCGGCCTTCTTTGGTGTCAGATTTGCTCTGTTCCCTCCAGTCCAAGCTGGCAATGTTTTTACAGAAAAAAAAAAATTTCTTAAGGACCTGTGAATCTCCTATGTATGCCATGGGGATTCATTTCATTAGACCAAACCCCCCAAATGCTAAGATTGTTCTGGATACCCCAGACTCCGTGCTTCACTTCTGCTGAGAGGCTCTGTGAACCACACACTTGTTCTGACTGAACAGTCTGAACTTTTTATCTTTCCAAGTTATTAGCCAAAGGTTATTCAGTCACATTTCAAGCCTTTTCTCTCCTGATTGTGAATCTCTTCATTTCATTATCTTTTACAATCTGAATAAGATGGGACCAAAGAAGGTATGCCAGTAGCCACCAAAAAGTGCGTGGGAAGACGCCCAACCTCATTAGCTTGGAATTGGAGTCATCCATAAAAAAGGGAAGAAGTACTGGAACATTCTATGCACATTGCAACCTGAAAACATTTTGCCAAGAGAAATAAGCCAGTAGCAGAAGAACACATATGATTTCATTTATGTCAAATGCTCAGAATAGCAAACCGTTTAAAGATGGGAAGTAAAGTTTTGGTTGCCCAGGGCTGAGGATGGGGAGAGTGACTGCTAATGGTCATGGAGTTTGTTTGGGGGGTAACGGGAATCTTCTAAACTTAAATCAGTGAATGTACTAAAACCGTTGAGTTGTACATTTTAAGTGGCCTTTTTTTAAATTAAATGATAGCTGTGTACATTAATGCAAACATGGGGTACAGTGTAGTATTTTCATATACAATTTTAAATATTTTCATCAAACTGGTTAACCTAGACTTTATGTCATTTACTTAGTTATTGTGTTAAGACTTTATATTCTAGTTTTAGAAAGATTTACTTATACCCTTGTAAGACAGACCATAGAGGTGATCTTTCCAATCACCCTCCCTCCACCCATCTGCCCTTCTCCCCTCCCCCCCATATTCTTGGGCTTGAATTAGGTTGTAGCTTTCATTTGAAAACTATTGTGAATTTTATCTCTAATAAATAGATCCCTAGAGGAGAATGAAATGGGTAGGTAAATATATCAACCTATGTACATATTAGTATGTGAATTCACAAGTACACAATGGTTATAACTCAATAAGGCAAACAGGTTGGTAAAAATATTTTAAGATTTTAATTTATTTCCTCAATCTAAAGGAATAGAATAAGAACATGAGGAAGGGATGGACACCTTTGATATATTTTATTTAGAAGCTTAGAAAAAAGCACAACTAGAATTTATTTTAAGGTGTGTTAGATGACAATTACTCAGTTTCCAGCCCTTTAATAAAAAGTATCATGTGACTAATTTTGATATAATAGTACTAGTTTTCTGAGGTAGTTTTGAAGACATGAACTACTAAGAAAAAGCATTTAAAATAAATCAGTATTTGTGGGATTTTTCACAGACATAACTTTTGGATATAACCATATACTGTAGTAACACAAAAACTTCAGTACAAAAAGACAACAAAAATAAAAGCCAAAGAGTAGATATTTTTTCAATGCTGTCTTCATCCAAGAGAGATTGATTGAACATCTACCATGTCCCGAGCCCTGAGAGAGATGAACTTAGAATTCCTGTCTTAAAAAGAAAAGAGAAACACCAAGCTGATATGAGAAATGGACTTGGAAGCAGATACCCAGCTCAGTGATAGCCTTGGAAGCGGAAGAGAAGACGTGATCAAATTTGGGCAAGTGGGGAAAAGAGACATTCCAGAGAGAGGTGCCTGTGTATTTCCTGCTGGGTCCTCCAGTGTCGGTCAGGTCAGGCGGTTCCACCCATCCTTACTCCAACCATAGTGATTTAGTGTCTTACCGTCAGGAATGGATGATGCCAGAGAGGTTTCTTCAGAGAAATATACTTTGGTGTATTCTGGAGTCAACCTCCCTCTTGGTAAAGGAAGAGCAGGCTCCCCTAATTCACAGCTGGGGTTTCTGACTTTGGGGTTTTTGTCTGTGTGAGATGTTGCCTTCGCGGTTCTGATCTGAGGATTCACCAGGTGACCAGTCTGCCACAGCAGCACAGTTTAACCCAAGATGAGGTGAAAATCCCCAAGGTTCACACGGGGATTTGCAGACATGCTACCTGGTTTTAAATTTCTTCATTCCTAATCTGTTGATAGGACAGAGTGGCATAAATTTATTCTTTCATTATGATAGGAATCTACCAAGGAAATATGAGAAATGTCCACAACAGATGTCATGACTGCACTTCATTTACTAGAAGGAAAGAGGGAGGGAGGGTGGAAGGAAGGAAGGGAGGGAGGGGAAAGAAAGGAATGAGTAGAGGCAGGGAGGGAGGGAGGGAGGGATCCGTCTGATTGGAAGTCCTGGTTGGAGCATGTGACAGTTTCTGACACAGGCACTCAATCAGTAAACGTGCTGGCAGAACTAAAAGAAGCGTTTCCTCTTTTCTCACTGAGTCTTTTCCTTTTTAAAAGCAGCATCCACGTTAGGTTCAATATTAATGGAAGAGGCCGAAAAAGTTTATTTTAGCAAGAGTGGTCTCATTGGAGCCTGTGAATGCACAGTGCAGACACGAAAACTGGACAGATTCTTTGATTTCCAAATGTTTCTTGAAGTGTTTGTAAGGGAGCAATCCTGTTATCATTTGGGATAGAAATAGCATACAAATTATTCTAAATACACGTAAAGTGCAGTTCACTCTGAGCCTCAGCATGGGGGTTCTGTCTCCCCATGAAGCCCTGCCTGACAAACCCCTCATGGACACTGTGTCCCTTGAGTTCCGGGAACACCAGGTACTGGGCATCTGCCATCTAGTCCCCTCACGTCTTGGGAGTGGTCCTTTAACTTCTCGTGCTCAGCCCTGCCTTCCCCTCATTACAGTCAGAGATAATGGACATTGTGCTCTGAAGACCTCAAAGCACTCAAGAATGGTCATTTATTCCAGTTGCTCAGAAGAGCCAAGCCTGACTCATCTGGGTAAATTTTCTCTGTTACCAAGTTGGTTTTTCAGCAGCCACCTCCACTCACAGTGATTGCAGCCCCTCAAGAAGCTGTGCTGGGTGATGGCATTTGTTTTTAGTTTTCTACTTTTAAAAATCTCTGGGAAGGAATTCTAAAATACTCTCTGACAATTTTACTACTTAACAATACACCTGTTTAACAAATACCTTAAGGAGGGAAAGACAGCCTGAGAAATTTTCATGAAGAGTAGCAGCACCACTGTAGACTGCAGCCGTGCCTTTGTAAGCTGGAGAGCTGAGCAGGGGCCAAGCTAGTTAGAAGTGCTGTGTGGTTTTCTATAATACATCCAGCTAAAGGGCTGTACGAAACTTTATTTCTCAATGATCCCTGAACGGCCTTTAGGTTGAAGTCCAACCTGTGAATGCCACCAGCCTCTTCTTGAATCTACAACTTCAGGTTGACTTCCAGTTAAAGATAAAAGATTGAGCACAGAAATCCTCCCCTTTTGATTGCAAGCACCTATAAGTGATAGAAAAATAATAATTAACATAGATGCACTCAAGAGCCAGAGTCCTCAGAAGGACAAAGGCCAAGTTTCTGTTACCTTCAAGACACAGAGGCTGAAAGCAGAGGCTGGAATGCTGGTGTTCAAGAGAGGCCAGAGGCTGATCAGCTGCCCCTGTCTTGACCTGGGTGCGTGGTCAGAGGGCCTCATATCACATGACCCCTTCAGGTCAAAGGGTTCCAGCCCAAATAGCCATGTAAGTGCTAATTGAGAGCCATGACCCAGTCTTAAAACTGCCTGGGACATTCTTGAGACACCTCATCAGGAATGACTCAGGACCCAGGACATTGTGAACCAGAAGCTCACAACCAAGAAACAAGGGCACCTGTACAAAACAACATCCTTATGAAGCAGAAGCCAACCACTTACCCCTAAATCTGAAAATCCAAAGAAACTTAGATCAATAGATAGAAAATGGCAGTTTAGGTTTTGAAGGGAATTATCACTGTGATAAAGGAGCTTGAATCTATAAAATAAGAGGAGGCAATCTTGACAAAAAGATCAATATTAGAAATTAAAATATTTTAAAAACAATTCATAACTGGAAGAAAGAACAATCTAGACATATAAAAGTAAACATTGATAAGCAGAGATTGGACTACAGAAACCAAGCAAATACTCCCAGGACGTAAAAAGGAGGAAACTGGTGCACAAGATGTGTGTGGCAGCCCGGAAGCCCCCGCGAGGCCCGGGTGGGACTCCAGAAGGAGCGTGAACACTGGAGGAACAATACGAATGACATCGTCACTGGTCATGTTCTTGATCTGAAAAAAGGTAACTCTTCATCAGAAAATAGTACTGCCTGTTAGGCAGAGTCTTTAAAGAAAATCCACCTGTGGATGTTTTCCTAGTGGAATTTCAGAACATCAGATACAACGAGAGACTGTGCCTCCTTCTCCAGCTACTTCCTGTTCACACCAACACACTCACAGTTCCTGACATCTCTACACCCACCGACACCTGCGTGCCCTTGCAGTCCTTCCTAGCTGGGATGTTCTTCCTTCACTGTTATCTTGGCTGGTCGGGTCTTTCCTCAATAAAGTCTTTCCAGAATTCCTCCCACTTTCTTATTCCGTGGTCCCCTCAGATGTCAGCATGATGGGTCCTGCTGCTCTCAGCCCATGGCCACTGGGTCGGGGTCCTCATTTGACTTTAGCTGCTGTGGCTCTCTGAGCTTGTTGCAGTCGCATGGAAGGTCTCTGAGTTTTGATTCTTCTGGGCTCAGCACCGTTTGTGAAGCCTGGAAGTCACTTGTCTTCTCGAATGCTTTGGGGGATGAATCAAGCTGTAAGCCCCTGAGTTAGTGAGGTGGAAGTTGAGTGTGTGGATGAGCCATCTAGGTCTGGGGAGGCCACCAGGGAGCCTTTTAAGGCGGCGTGGAGGTAATTACTGTCCCAGTCAAGTTCCCTGGCTTGAATGGAGCCGTTGATATTGTAAAACCAAGTAATGGTATTTTTTATAAATTTTTTTTATTAAATCATAGTTGTGCACATTAATACTATCATGGGGTACAGTGTGTTGTTTCCATATACAATTTGAAAACAAAACACATTTATAAAAGGAAAACTTGTCAGAAAGTGAACAAATTGCCTTTCCGTACTTTATAGCCAAACTGGTTCATACGGCGTCTTACCTACTTTCCCTGTTAGGCACAAGGACACCTCAAAATAGGAAGCTGGAATCACCCTAGAACAGCGACAATACGATTAATTAATTAATTAATTTTAATACGATTATTTATTTTCTGGCCATATACTTATCACAGTCCTGTACAACTTTATTAGACCAGTGTCTGGTGATCTTTTAAATTCTTGCTCATTGTCTGGTGTGTGGAAATGGGTCATGTTTAAACCCAGGTGTCTTTTTCTGGAGCTGCTTCAAGCATGCACTTGACTTTCTTGAAAGAACTTGTCTTGGTTTAAGATGTTGTGTTCAGCACCTGGGATAGCTCCACACACAGTCTTGTCTTTGAATCTCATTGGTCCATAATTTTCAACCTAAGCTCATCAGTCCTATTTGATATTTAAGAAATCAGTCAATGCACAACGGCAGAGCACATGACTTCTCCAGCAACTTCGCCAGACTATTAACTCAGAGACCAAGAGGAAGAAAGGAAAAGTGATGTGATAAAATCTGTGAGCTAGAGTTCCGGAAGAAACTGGGGGTTTCACTGAGAAATTATTCATTCCAGTTTCATGATGTAATTCTAACAGTGTTTCTTGCTGTTTTCCTCACCTGCCATAGACTTTTAAACAGAAAATTAAAATAGGCAGATGGTACTGTTGAGGTCCACCTCAATGATAGCCTAAGAAGTTAACGGCTAGAAATTGAAGAGAAACAGACATCAAAATGCAGAAACACAATAATCTGGACCCCCTTAATGTGGGGTGCGCCTTCACCAGCACTCACACTGGACCCCCTTAATGTGGGGTGCGTCTTCACTAGCACTGAGACTGCTTTGCATAGCAGCCCAACAGGACGCTGATGAAATAAGCATTGAGAGTTTTCAGTCCTCTTAAAATGCAGGCAGAGATGGACCTGAGCATTCTGGGTAGGTGATGTCCATCAGAAATGGTCAGGTTAATGTGAAGAGCGAGGGTGGTATAAGGGACCACCTGTGTGCTTATCCGCTGCCCTGGCTTGCTCTCAGGTCACACATCTGGACTGGTCTTTGTCTTTTCAAAGTAAACAAATGACTGTTTGTGCCTCCAACAGAGAGAGCCTCTTCCAAGGGGTAGCTAAAACCCCAGAAGCTTTGATTTCTGGAAATAGGATAAAAGCTGCCAGAGTTTTCAAGTCTTAGTCACTAGTACCATTAAGTAAACATCCCCTCTTGGGCTGAATGTTAGTTTCATGCCTTCATGGGCACAGGCCTGGTAATTTTGTACACAGGTATTTGGAAGTGATCGTGTCTGAACAAGAACTAGTCACAACCCACAGACATCCAGGGACAAGCGAAGCTTGTGGAGAACAAATACCTGGGGAACATTTTACATGTCTTTGAGTCCCCAGCCCCAGCAGGCTGCCTCTCGTCAGGAGCATTTGATGAATGCTTGATGGGTGATTACATAGCACCACTGAGACCCGTTCTGGACGTCTGCACCTTCCTCTCCTGACTAGGCCCACCTTATTGCTCACAGATCAACCTTGAAATGATTATTCACCTTTATGCCCAAGAAATCACTACCATTTATTTGCTGCAAGTATGGGGAGGGGGAATAATGACATTTTACTGAATCTTCATCTTTTTAAATGTAATTTCTATTAAATCATAACTGTATACATTTATGGGGTACAATGTGATGATCTGATATACGATGTGGAATGTGTAAACTAATTAACATAACCATCACCTCACTTCACTTATATTTTATGGTAAGACACTTACAATGTATGGGCTGGGCATGGTGGTTCATGCTTGTAATCCTAACATTCTGGGAGACCAAGGTGGGTAGATTGCTTGAGCTCAGGAGTTTGAGACCAGCCTGAGCTAGAGCGAGACCCTGCCGCTAAAAACATAGCTGGGCATCATGGTGGGCACCTGTAGTCCCAGCTACTCAGGAGGCTGAGGCAGGAGGATCACTTAAGCCCATGAGTTTGAGGTTACTGTGAGCTATGACACCATGGTACTCTATGGAGGATGACAAAGTGAGACTATTTCACAAAAATAAAAAATAAAAAATAAGACATTTATAATTTATTCTTATTTTGAAATGTACCCTGCATTGTGTAGATTAGGCAAGATCCCACCAAATGCCCTCCCACCTCCCATCAATCAGCCCCCCATCCCTTCCCCTTCCCTCTCCTGCCTCTCCCCTCCCTCTTGCTAGACTATATTTGTGATTTATCATTTGTCTGAATGTGTGTTTGTATATTGGTTTCATAATAGTATTAACTACATTGGATATATATTTTTTTTCCATTCCTACAATACTTTACTAAGTAGAATATGTTTCAACTCCATTCACGTAAACATAAAAGATGTAAAGTCTCCATCTTTTTTATGGATGCATAGTATTCCATGGTATACATATACCACAATTTATTAATCCATTCTAGGATTGATGGGTATTTGGGCTGCCTCCACAACTTGGAAATTATGAATTGAACTGCAGCAAACAATCTGGTGCAAATGTCTTTGTGGTAAAATTATTTTTGTTCTTCTGGGTAGATACCTAGTAATGGGATTGCAGGGTCAAATGGAAGGTCAACTTTTAATCTTTAAGGATTCTCCATACTTCTTTCCATAAAGGCTGTATTAGTTTGCAATCCCAGCAGCAGTGTAGAAGAGTTCCCTTCTTTCCACATCCCCACCAGCAACTGCAGTTCTGGGACTTTGTGACGTGGGCCATTCTTACTGGGGTGAGGTGAGATCTCAGAGAGGGTTTGATTTCCATTTCTCAGATGATTAAAGACAGTGTGCATTTTCTCATGCGTTTATTGGCCGTTCACCTGTCATCTTCAGAGAAGTTTGTGTTCAAGTTTCTTGCCCACAAAGAAGTGGGGTTGCTTGTTCTTTTCTTGTTGATTAATCCGAGTTCTCTGCACATTCTAGTTATCAGACTTTTGTTGGAATCATAACCTGCAAGGTCTTCCCCATTCCGAAGGCTGGCTGTGTTGGTTGCAGTGCCCTTAGCTGTGCAGAAGCTTTTTAGCTTGATCAGAACCCAGTAGTATATTTTTGCTGTTGCTTCAATTACAGAACCTTCATCTCCTTAACTTCGTTTGTGAGAGTTTGATTAAAAACAAAAAGCGAGATTGCCTTTAGTTCCCTGTTCACTTGCAGGCATTATGTTTTGCCATCTGCACTATTTTTAACGGCAATTAGAGTGTTTGTGGTCCTCTGTTTTTATCAATTGAAAATAATGTTTAACTATTTGCTTTGTTTTTTTTTTGTAGCGGAAGATAATAGTCTGTCTCAAAAGAAGAAGGTCACTGTGGAAGATCTCTTCAGTGAAGATTTCAAGATTCATGACCCCGAGGCTAAGTGGATAAGTGGTGAGTGCCCAGTCCTTCCTGCACGTGGGGAATGGCTCCCCGCTCCCTGCCGCTCCGGATGGCTGGGGTTCCGGAGTTTGCCTCTCAGATGCTCTGTGGCTGTGGACGGGGACACACAGAGCCTTCACTGTGAAATCGTCAGGTTACCATTCTAAAAACACGTGGATGTGGTGAAATTGCTGCCTCGTAGACATGAGCTCACCATTCGCTTCACGAGAATGGGTCTGCCCAGGACCTTCCTTGTGTCACTTCCCAGGGACGTTGTTTCTCAGAGGGAGATGTGAGAGGTTGCTAAGCAACGGGGACGGTGGAGGCACAGCTGAGCCCCTCCTTCCCCGGGGTCCCTGTTCCCTTCCGTGCTCTTGCTTTCTCTTCCCACCAGATAGAGGAACCAGAAGTAGCTCAAAGGTACCAAATGAGCAATGGGGCCCTGTGCATAGATGCGGAGACATTCATTTTTCCTCTTGAACTTTAAGCTGGATTAAATCTATTTTTTGTTTGTTTTTAACACAACGGAAAAATTATCAAGGGCAGAGGCGTGTGTTCCTGTCTCGGTTCACAGCATAACCTACGCCCTCTCTGTGGATCAGGAATGACCAGAGTGCAGAGAGGAAGGACGCTGGCAACTGCTCCCCAGCCCCAGACTCCGTGGCCAGCACCTCACGGGTCACCTCCATTGCTGTCGTTTGCCTTTAGTCTTTTTTTCAGTGGAATGCGTTTGAAAATTTATTCTCAGATCAGAGAAGCTTTGTAGTGAGATGCTCGGGGTCGAGTTCAAATCTTTGCTTTCATAATAAATGAGGTTCAGAGAGGTTAAGTGGCTTTTCTGAGGTCACAGAGCCAGTTAGTGGTATAGCGGTGCCTAGAAGCCTGTCTCCTGACCCCGGATCCACTGCCCTTCCCACTGTCTTGTTTTGCTGAGTGACTCGGTATCGTTGTACTTTTTGGCTGTCAAACTGCTTATGAAATACTTTTCATGCTTCACTCTCCAAAGCGGGTTAATGACTCTTTACCACGAGTGTCCTGCTTAAAGCAGTCGATTCTCTCACATCCTCTGCTGGGGCTTCAGCGTTAATTTCTGACCTTTATGGTAGTTTCTTCAAAACTGGAGGAAGTAGATGAAATATATTTTGTATAAATTGGGAATGATGGGAGTAGCATACTGTGAGTAACAATGGAGGGCAAAATCCCAGAAAGGTAGACGGCCAACGTCTTTTTGTTTGATGGAGGAACTGATTTCACCTTTTGTTTGGGGGCTGACTTAGCACCTGCCGTATGCTTCTGTTTCCCTCCGCGTACACAGCAGATAGAACAGTTCTGGCTTGCTGTGGGCCAGACCGTGGGAACAAAACGTGATTATTCTCCATAGGGAGCTCAAAGTCATGTTCTGGAGACGAAACAGTGAATGGCCAATGAGAATCCTGACCCAGATGCAGAGAGCAGGAACGTGATTCTCCAGTTCTTCCTGAGAAGGCATTTCACAGACAGTAGATAGACTCAGTCTGCACAGATCGTTAGGACTTTTTTAAGGAAGGCAGAAAATAGACTCTTGGAAAAATAAAAGGCTGAAAGTGTTAGTCTGAGCTAAACCTTGGGATGGGATGGCCAAGGGTAACCTGAGAGACCGTCTCTAGGAAGGAAAAAGAAAAAGAAAAAGCAAAACAAAAGTTGAGAGAGAGGCAGAACCTAGAGGTGGACAAGGGGCCAAAGTGGGAGCACTGCCCAGAGCTGCAGGGTTCTCAGAGGGAGGAAGACGGCTGCGGAGATGCCGTGAGATGCCCAACCAGTGCAGGTTGCGTTTTTTATTAGGGCCCCCAGTGTCCGGGGCTTGGCATCGGCCAGCGACCTGTATGCCAGAAATGCAAAGTGTAAGTGGGCAGCAGGGGTGGGGGTTTTCACGTGGGAACCTGTGCCCGTCCGTGGTGGAAGGAGTTTGCTTCATGAGCAGAAGGGTGGAGCCAGCCCAGAGACGCACTGGCTCTCGGGCCAGAGGAAACCACCAGCATTCCTGCACATCCACAAAGTTGGGGATTACCAAGGAATTGAGACGTGGCCATGAGCCAGCGGAAGGAGCCCAGCCTGCCTGCCTTTGCAGGTTGAATCCGTGCAGAAAGCCCACCTGCAGGTCTAGGTGGACGTGCTTTTGGTGTCTGGAAGCTTTCTGAGGGTGGTTCTTGCTCTGTGCCTGTGCACATGGGGTGCGAAGTGCTGCTGTGAGGTGACCAGACGGCCAGGCCTCCCCAGAGCGTAGGCTCCATCTGGAGTGTGTTGGACCCTAACAGCTCCCCCCTTATGTTCCTTTCAGCTTTCCTGCTACTTGTATTTTACTTCTTTCTTTTCCTAATTATCCCCTTTCTTGCTTCCTAAAGATACAAGAGCATGAAGTGAATAACTTTGCAACATGTAACTAAGCTTTGAAACTGGTTTTGATGAATACCAGGGAGAGTTCACTTATCTTCTTGTACCACAAGTCAAAGTGTTAAGATCCGGGAAGAGATTACTACAAATTCATAGGATTAGCTCATGCTGTAGAGCTGGGGTGAGCTTTAGAAATGATTAGAACATTCATTCAGTCAGGAAGGCTTTTCTGGGTCCCCACAATGGACCAGGCAGACTGTTGGGCCCAGAGGGGTGAGTGACCTGTCCAGGGAACTGTTGCTTGGTGGCGGAGGTGGGAATCCCACCACCGGGACTGAACCACCTTCACGTTCTTTAAATCCTTTATTTAGCTTCCTTATTCTCATAATGCCCATGTCAAAGTAACAAATACCCAAGTGGCAAAGAAAATGGTATAATTCTTTTCAGAGAGAGAGATTTGATTTTTTTAGTAAACATTAACCACTAAAGTTAACAAATGTGTCTTGGGTTTAATATTGGAGTTAATAGTCTAGAACTAATACACTTTATTTATCAGTAGAAAATGTCTTGGGTTAGAGTGACCCTCCCCCTTTTTTTAATACCATAGGCCTAATTTTGTTAATCCACCTTTTCTGAAAAGAATTGGTGTAACAGCCTGTAAATTCTCTAATAACCTAAACCCCTGTGGACTTCCCTATAATGTTCTTACAACCTCTGTGACAAGCCAAAGAGGTTTGTCAAATAATGGAACCGAGGACATCCACAGGCTGACCCGCCTTCAAAGAGGCGGGCACTGCCAGAAGTTGGCCAGGGCACGGCCTCTTGGCACACTTGCTTCACTAATTTCTTACACTGTTATAATAACCACATTGTACCTGTCAACCTCTTGGAACCCTTTGAGTGCTTTTCCGGGATCCCATGATACGGGCGTTGTGGTTACTGCTATTTACCCGTCTCCTGGGCTTCTCCTGGTCTGCTGATTCCTTCCCATTCCCATCGCAGGGTTGTAAATGTCCTCTGAGCAGGGGCATCTGATACACTTCTCAGATGGCTCACAGCACCTCAGCTTCGGCCTGAGCTTCTCTGCATCTGAGTTCTTCATTCCCCTCCAAACACAAAACACAAAAAATCCTCCCTGGCCACCACCTTCCTAGTTGCTGCAGCAGAGCAGGTGAGCCCCGTGGAGCTTTCCTTCACCCTGTCTCTCATATGCCCACATCTCCTCCACCCCGAACCCCCAGCTCTGCCTTGGAGTGAGCAGCGCCTGTCCAAGGGTCCAGTGGTGTTAGGCTCACGACCACCAGTGCCTCCTGCAGAGCCCATGTGGAAGAATGGAGGGCTGGACAGGCACCTGGTGGCAGTGGCCCAAACCTGTCTGCCCAGAAAGTCCCCCTCTTCTCTGCTCCCTATGTCAGCACTGCTGCCCCCCTCCCCCAGCAAACCTCCCTGCCCTGCATCTGTCCTCAGTGTCCGACTCTCGTGTACCGAGACTCAACACTTTTGTGGTGCATTAAGTACAGTTACTTATTTGATATCCATCTTACCTTCCAATGTAAACTCCACAAGGGCCGGAGTCACATCTGCGTGTCCTCCTGTGTCCCCAGCACCACCCAAGAGCTGCACGCGGCCACCTACTAGCCTTCCTGGACATTTCCTCATTTGATATTTAAATAACTACATTTTAAAGATGAGGAAGCATGTGAGCATGGCGTTGGGAGTCTGATCTGATCACATGTCTCAGAGAGGGCTGAGCTCTCTGGGGAAAGCACCCAAACAGCAAACGCCAAGGCCTCCATACGGAGCCTCCTGGAAACCTGGGGACAGTGTGAAGCCACGAGGGAAGAGCAATGGATGGGGAGGGGGTGGAAGCTGAGCCCAGGTTGTGCCCTAGAAGATGGGGGGCTACAGGGGGCCTGCTTGGAGCAGGGAGGATGGGAGTGGGTCCCGTGAGGGACGCAGGTGGCCTGGCCTGGCTCAGATCACAGGCCACGGGGCTCATCAACCCAATTCTAAGGTTTGGCCAGCACCTAGTCCACCCTGCAAAGCAATTTTGGAACTCCTTTTCTGGACTGGCTGTCAAAGCTTCATCACATGAGGATGATCAAGTTCACAGACTCATCCTAGAAGAAGTGCTCTGCAGGGTGGAGTCGGCCCCTGAGAGGTGGCTGCAGGAGTGTCCCGCAGGGAGGCGTGGGGTAGTAGCACTGTCCCTAGGACGAGCTCACGGACTGACTGTCAGACCTGTATATGGTCTGCTTCCCACCTCCTCACCGCACCGTGGGCAGAACACGTGTCCTCTGTGTGAGCCACTGTGCTCAGGGGGTGGTCTGCACTGCTGGTGGACCCTGAGTGACACCTCTTGGCAAACACCCTTGCTTCTGCACATCTGCCTTTGTGAAGGGGCCTGGGCTGAGCCTTAGAACAGCTTTGGTGAACCCCGTGGCCTGTGCTCTGCGCCAGCCAAGGCCACCTGCATCCTTTATGGGACCCACTCCCGTCCACCCCACTCCCAGCATCTCCAGGATCCAGGCAGGCCCGGGCTCATGGGCAGAGCTGCTCACTGGCCCCATTAGCTGGTCAGCTAACCTGAGAGCTTGGCCTCATGTCCCACTTCCCCTCCTCCTGCGGGTCTCCACTGCAGTGTGAGTGTGGTGACGGGCTGGACCGCATCTCTCCACTGTCTGTGTGTTTACACTCACCCTCGTTAATGCAGCCGCTTGTAGGAGACAGCCCTCTGCACCTCTGGGACACTGTACTGGGGAGACTGTAAAATTGAAGAAAATTGCTCCTTTTGAATGTAGGGAAATACCAGCTGGCCGGGTAATACTGGGAAAGTGTGTGTTTTAGAAGGTAAAATTGGAGTTGGTGCACAGGGCTCAAAGCATCTTGATTTCCAGACGTGCTTTTCCTCTTCTCTTTTGTTTTTCGACAAAACCAGATGGATTGTTTTTTAACAAAGCTTATGGGGTTAGTTAGAAAAGGAATTCAAGTTTAAAATAGTTTAATTTTTTCTACTGCTTTGTAGAGGCCACATTTTGGAGCCAAAACCATTAAGACTTGGAATAGTAGAGAGTAAAAATGTTCCCTCCAGGCCGTTTCGTGCAGTGGCCTGCACAGGTCAGCCGGCCAGCGGGAACCTCAGGGTGTGTCCAGACAGGGCAGGTCACAAAAGAGGGAAAACTTCCTTCAGAGGCTCCATGAGTGTCTGGAGATAAAAACAGTGATGGTTTGAAGTATTACATAAAATACATGTTGATACATCATGGTGCCTTATTAAAGCCCTCAACAAATAAACTAGACGCAATTACTGTACGTTGTTAAATAAATTGTAAACCACTGGTGTGTTCCCTCTTTGGTTGTCATTGATGAGATTGCACCGTTCCTCAGGAGAAGAGAGCTTCAGTTTTTTGGTATCCAGAGGCCAGTGGTGTATCTGACCACCGTCAGGCAGCCCGAGCCCCCACAGCGGCGCGTCCACGCCACCCCCACCACCCGCACCGCCGCCTCACTTCTCAGGCTCCCACATTTCTGCCCATGCAGCTGAGACTATTACTTGCATAACCTTCCTCAGATAGGGAAAAATTCAAGAGCCAGTAGCATTTAGTGTGGCAGCAACAGAAGCAGTAAGGGCACCGGTCCCAGAAGGTAAGACGGCCAGGCGGAGTGCCTGTTACCTCATCCCCGTCCTCGCTGAAACCCGGGAAGGTGGGAGTTTTTAATCTTTACTTTAGAAACTAGGAAACTATGACTCAAAGAAATTAAATCCCATCTTCAAACTTACCAAGACGGCTTTAGAAAACCTGCCCGTGGCCTCCCTGCTTCACTCCCCTCCCCTCCCCCGACCCCCACCCCACTCCGGACCGTGACCTCTGCTGGCTTGTCCTTGGCCATCTCGAGTTCTTTAATAGCTTAGTGCCTTTATCTCTCTTCTCTTTTTCGGAAAATGCTTTTGATCAATACTTCTGTTCTTCAGAAAGTCACAAAAGTCCTTTATGACTTGATCAGAAATAAATACTCTCTGGATTTTCCAACCTGGAATTGGATCTTCACTTCCACATGGCAACAGGACTCTGTACAATTTCAGTCAGAGCCTCAGCATGAGAACCAGCTAGGGTCAGCCAGCCCGGGGGGCGGGGCAGCTGCTCAGGCAGAGGAAAGCTCCGGGCAGGGCCTGCAGAGGCCTACACACTGCCCCGTCCCCGTCCAGAGATGCTCGAGGTCCTCTGCAGGGAGAGCGTAGGGGACTCTTTGTTCCCTGGCTGATGGCATCATGCCTGACCCTATTGCTGGTCTTGTTTAATTGACGATTTGGGGACTCAAGTCTGCAGGCTTAACTGGGCCGACAGTCTTCCAGCAAAGAGAGACATGTTTGGGCTCTTTGAATGACTTTTCCTTTGGCAAATGTTTCTTTCTTCACTGGGAAATTAAAATACAACTTCTATCTTTGCTGAATCTAATTCAAACCCTGGCCAAGACTAAAACTCCATTTCGACTTTGTTTACAGTATAAAGGGATAGGCTTTTCTTTCTTTCTTTCCTCTTTACAAATAAATAAATAGAGAGAGAGTATATATTTTGTGTGCATATACACGTATGTATGTATACATATATGTATTTCTTCTCAAGAAAAGGGATCTCAAGTGAGATTTGCATATTATTTTTCCTACCCCATGAAATAGACAGATATTGTCCAAGACAGTATATGGTTGTTGTCAAGGCTCTCTGGATGGTGAAGGAGCTTTCCTGAGGACCCCACAGAAAACTTAAGACACTCAAGCCCTCAGACACTCCAGCCCTCCGCTTTCCTAACCAGTACAGCAGATGATGGGCACACTGGGAAGCACGCCCTGTGGCCAGCTGGTCCGTGCAGGCGGTCTGCCTGTGATGCAGCCCAGCCCAGAAACATCTTTCCCTGGGCAGCCCATAGACTAGGACTCACAAGTTTGTTTCATTTTACCTTTATGCAAATTTATAAAGCCCAAGAACCCAGGCGAGTCCCAGTAGCCATTTGTCCCCGGGTGAGATTCTCCCAGGTCCCCCTTCTAGAGTGGCCTCTGCCAAGCACGTAAGGAAGGTTCATTTCTTAGGGATTCTGCATCCTTCAACACAGTGACCCTCCCATGAGCACTGACGTGATCGCTCATCAGCTCGATTACATTACTGCATGTAGTTCTTAACCACGGCAACCTGCCAGAGCCTAATTAATTACCATTGACATCTGCTCAAACGTTGATCACCCTCTAAATTAATAAGAAAGTCTCACTTGATCTCTCCCGTAATTGAACACGGCCTCCTATGACTCTTCCGTCTCTCATCTCCAAAGCGTCTCCCTGTGTGCCGGTATCGGCTTCCGTCTCTGCCTGGCTCTTCCCAGCGAGCTTCTCGGGGGCCGTAGGTGTGATGTAGTAATTATCGCTCCTCCCTCATAGGTCAGCATGTGTGGCATGTCACAGAGTCCTAATAAACAGGAACGGAGGGCCTGACTCAGTGAGTGGGCAAGTCGAGTCTCCGTGGGAGAGGACTTAGGGTAACTGAATTTCTGGTTGATTGTGCGCTAACCATTTACTATAACTCTTGGCATTTAACAAACAATACAGACACTCAGAATGAAAAGCACATACCTGATTCTTGCTCGAACTGGGTGCTCTGACAGATCAGGAGACAGCACCGTGCTAGGTGTGCCCCTGTCTTCAGTTCCACGCCTGCGGTACCCTGATCGTCTGCACATGCTCCAGTGATGGTGCTCAGATGTCTGGGTGCTTTTCCTTGGTCACACAAAACACCTCATAAGGGACGTGGGACTCAGCATCTCCATATAACCCAGATGTCCACCAGTGGTCCAACTGCAGGAGGTCAACCAGAGTACAGGCAGGAACCCATGTCCTGGGGGAGGTCTGGTAGCCTTTTTAGTATTTGTTCTCTTAATTTCTTGGTCTCTTGTCTGTGTGAAGCCGCCCTCCCTCCTCCATTCCCCTCCCTGGGGCCGGCCTGACTCTGTGACACAATTCTCCATCATCTCTACTTTGTTCCTTGTGTGGACACCATCCCCTCTCTGTTCTCCAAAATGTATACAAAATTCTTAATAACAGACCTTTATAAAAGGTATAGGGCAGTGGTTCTCAACCTTCCTAACGCCGTGACCATTTAATACAGATGATGTCATCATGTGGGGTGCTGGTATGTGGGTGTACCTACATGTGGGTGGACCCGCCTGGAGATAGATAGAGGTGCAGTGTCTTGGTTCCTAAGACCATCAGAAATATGTGTTTTCTGATGGTTTTAGGCAACTCCTGTGAAAGGGTCATTTGACCCCCAAAGGGGTCGCAACCCACAGGTTGAGAACCGCTGGTATAGGGAACTAAAAGGAGACTGTGGCCCACTGCAGATGATGTGACTTGGATGTGAACAGCACAGCCTCTTCAAGTCCCATGGTATCTCGGCCTTGGAGAACTTTTCATTGACATTCTTTTTGCACCTTGTTGAGGTCTTCTAAATACCACGTGGCCTGATTTTATTGCTATTTCTTCCATCCCAGAACCTTTCAGTAGCCCCACTGCCCCACACCCATTGCCCACAATGACAGAGTTAGGGCAAAAAAGTGTAAAAATGAATGAAAATTGTTGAGCCAGGCCAGTAGCTCATGCCTGTAATCCCAGCACTTGGGAGGCCAAGGCAGGTGGTTTGCCTGGGCTCACAGGTTCCAGATCAGCTTGAGCCAGAGAGAGACCTTGTCCCTAAAAATAGGTGGGTGTTGTGGTGGGTACCTGTAGTCCCAGCACTTGAGAGGCTGAGGCAAAAGAATCACTTAAGCCTAGGAGTTTGAGGTTGCTGTGAGCTGTGACACCAAGGCATTCTAACAAGTGTGACTCTTTCCAAAAAAAAAGAAAGAAAGACAAGAAAATTTCCTTCATTTCCTTCAAATTTAGTGTGACTCTGATGTGCAGCTTTTAGTTGCTGTAGGGCCCTTTGTGCAGGGCTCAGAGCTGGTGCCCTCCGCTGCTTCTGCACTGTGCATTTTGTGGAAGGCTATTCTGGGTACCAGGGTAGACTTTCTAACACCTGGAGGTTTATAAATGAATGAAATTAAATTCATGTTGGAATCATTGCTCATATCTTATTGGAAGTGGCAGAAATACGTAGGAATAGAAATACTGACATCTGGATTGGTTTTTGGATGCTGAGAAGATTCTGGGTATTCAGACCCAAACCTTCCAAACAAGTGTCAAGCTTGTATCAGATGCTTCACCCCAAACTCCCGGATCCCAGCCCAGACTGTCTCTTGGGTCAGTGTCTTCTCTGTCAAGACACTTAATTCATCACCCTCTTCCCCGAATACTTTGGGCTCCTATAAAATCTCCTCCCTCTAGAGAAAAAAGGATCACTCCCAGGTCCCAGCAGCTTCACTTCAGATTAACTTGGCCACGCTTGCCCGTGTCCTCTCCTGAGCCAGTGAAGGAAGGCCCCATGCAGGTGTTTCCCAAACTTGAAACCTGTCTCTGGGATTTCTACCCCTTGCAAGGCATGGAGCCAACAAGTGGGCTGATCTTCTGACCTCTCCCAGATCACGTCCTTGCACAGAGTTTCATCTTCACCAAAAGTGGGCGGGGGCAGAGCACACTGCAGGTGTTAAAAGTGAAAGAATGCTTCTTGTTAACACAGTTGTGTGCATTAGGGTACCTTGAATCAGATTGGTTAACTCACTTGCCCTGGGCCACACAGCTAGGAATGACAGAATTAGTCTTTATTCTGGAAATGTCTTCTGAGGATTCTGAAACTTGCTCAAAGATCAGTGGAAAGTTTCTGTACACGTAATACAAGGGCACCAATTCTGCCCCCCTGGTGCTCTCTGGATTGGCACAGCTCATTGGTGCACCCATGGCCACATCCAGAGCATCCCCACCTTGTCACTAGTCCTTTGTGAGCCTGGAATCCTGAAGGTCACAGCAGAGATACTGTGGGGTAAAAGGTGGGCTTGTCAGCGTCCCCCATGGCCTTCTGAGGCTTTGCAGGGCAGCCAGGCGGAGTGTGAGCCATACTCTCTCCCCAGATGCTATTTACTTATTGTTGCCATGACTCACTTTTCCATTAGCTTCTCAGCCTCATCTCAAACCCCCCCGGATATGAAATACATTAATGCAATCATGATCTGCAAAGATGAATTCCTGAGAAATAAAGGAATAGGCCTGTGAATAAACAAACAAAAGAAAAATGTTGCTAGAGAATTATCTGGAGACCTTAAAAAGAACTGCTTCATTTTGTTATGTTTTTAATCTGACAGTTTGCTGGTATATTTTCTGAGCAGCCAGGCCAGTTCCTTGAGGGTTGAAGATGAAAACTGCAACGGGCAGATTCATCCAGAGCCGGCCCACCCGCGCCTGGGGCTCCCCATGGCCACATGGTTTACAGTGTGACAGTGGAGGGCAGGGATGCGTCTCTGGAAGCCATTTTCATTATCTGATACTGTGTTTAAGTTGCCTGAGTAATGAGCCCTGTCTGACTACACCATAAATCCCCATTAGTCCCAAGCCTGTGAACATGCCGTGTGATGCCCTGGGAGACCAGGGGTGTGTGTGATGGTCACTCGTGAGAACCCCCCTTCCTGGCGGAGATCAGAGGCCTAACTGGCAGTGTGCTGTCACCCCAACCTGCCACTGATGTTTTCTTCCCCCACTTTCTTCTCAGTGACATCTTCTGCTAAAATTGGTTTTTATTGGACATAAAGTGTTTATGTTCATCCTTGAAGCAAATGGTTGGGTTTTAACAACTCAATGTTGGGTTAAGATCTCCTAATAAGTTAGGTTAAACAAACAAAAACTGGATTGGAAACAAAATTAGAGCCTGCTAATTTGCCAGCTGACAGGCATTGGAAACAACAATCCCATTTGCCCTCCCCGCCTTCCTCTGTCAGCCAGGAAAAGCCTTCCTGATTACTCAGGTCCGGCAGACAGGCCGAGAAAAATCAAATCATCCGTGCCTAAGAAAAGACACAGCGTATCAAGGCTGTTTCACTGTGTGTCTCAAATAAATTTATTTCCCTGTTTTATTCTTCCCATCATCCTCCTTTGTCATTAAAGCCTCAAACCCGTCCAGCATCTTTGCACTGACAATGTTTAAAGGAAGAATAAAGCTCCACCCCGCCCCTCTGCCACCCACCTGACGTACATATTGAGGAATGGGGGAGCTGGGCCTGGACCAGGAACCGAGGTCATCATCGGGCTCTCGTGGTCGGGCTCCAGTTTCAACCAATGCCATGGACTGTGATCTTAGAATATTTCTTCTAACTGTCAGGAATGACCAGGGCAGGAGGGGGGGATTTTAATTGGGGGCTCCTATGTAGAAGTTTGCCAGAGCCCTCGCTCTGCTTGCCCACACCCTTTGGAAGTCTACCCGTGCGTCTTCTCATGACTTCTCTTCCAGCGTAGCAACTGAATCTCTTTAAGGAATCTCTGTCCAACCTCACTAGCTCAAAGATTCAGTCACGGCACCAAACAAGACTAAGTTCCCCAGACAGGCAGGCAGGTGAAGGGACGTCCTTAGGCCATCTCCCTTCACTCTCTGAAGATCATTAGGGGTCTTCCAGGTGCCCCAAATCCCCATTTGTTGACCCATTTAGGATCACAAAGGCATACAGGACATGCTTTGTGCCTTCTACGCAGAATAGAAGGCCTATTTTAGATGTTAACATAAAGGGCGTTGGGATGGCACCTGTGGCTCAGTGAGTAGGGCACTGGCCCCATATACCGAGGGTGGCGGGTTCAAACCCAGCCCCAGCCGAACTACAACCAAAAAATAGCCAGGCGTTGTGGCAGGTGCCTGTAGTTCTGGCTACTCGGGAGGCTGAGGCAAGAGAATAGCTTAAGCCCAGGAGCTGGAGGTTGTTGTGAGCTATGTGATGACACGTCAGTCTACCAAGGGCCACCAAGTGAGACTCTGTCTCTACAAAAAAAAAAAAAAATGTAAAGGGCGTTGATGGTTCTTACATGTTTGATTATGTCTGTAGTGTCTGCACACCCGAGACAGTGCCCAGTGACTGCTGGTTCAGTGAATACATAGATAAGCACAACACTTGCTTCCAGAAAGGCTCTGGGGCAAATCAGTGCAAACAGGAGGTGGCAGAACATGATCCCAGCAACTACAAGAAAAAGGAAGTAGGAAGGTGAGCGCCGTGCCCCCGGGGGCATGAGGGGGCGCTGTTAAATCCAAGGGAATGAAGGCCTGTGGGCCAGAGCAGCCAAGGCACCTCCCCTCACCTCGTCTCCCCTGCGTCCTGCTGGTCCCTGTTCTGGCTGGACACCGCACCAGCCGTCATACACGCATTAGCTCCTCGGACATTTGCCGCCATTCCTTGCGGCTGGTGGCATCTCCATTTTACATATGATGAGACTGAACCTTAGAAAGATTCACGAGTCGTCCCAAGTCTCATGACTGGTGTCATCGCGAGGAGATGTGACTTCAGGCTCATCTGTCTGCAGAAGCCCTGTCCCTGTGGTTCTCTAATCCAGGGTCAAGCTCTTGTTTTGGTTTCCCTTCTCCCTCCACATCTGAGAATTTGTTTTGAAGATCATCTCTAAGTAAAATCCCACTTGAGTGTCGAGACTTATTTTAGACTAGCCCAGACAAAGATGAGACTCAGAACAGGAAACCAGCCAGTCGAAATCCATGGGGCCCTCATATCCATTTTCTTCTTCTTTTTTTTTTAGAGACAGAGTCTCACTTTGTCACTTTCAGTAGAGTAGGGTTGCATCACACAGCTCGCAGCAACCTCCAGTTCCTGGGCTTAGATGATTCTCTTGCCTCAGCCTCCCGAGTAGCTGGGACTACAGGCAACCAGCTATTTTTTTGTTGTTGTTGTTGCAGTTTGGCTGTGGTTGGATTTGAACCCACCACCCTCAGTATATGGGGCCAGCACCCTACTCACTGAGCCACAGGTGCCGCCCCATATCCATCTTCTTAAACATGGGCCAGTGACCCCCATCTGCAGAGTAACCCTGAAGGTGGTGTGTCCTCTGTAACTAGGCCTGATGAGCAGAGCCTGAAAATCAGTACGGAGGTGGCTGCGGGGACGTCAGGTTAGTTGCTCAGCCTCAGGGGGTGGCCCCATGTCTGTTGCAGGAGTGGGCAGGACTCAGAACCAGATGTTCCTGAGGTAATATGACTTTAGTGAATTATATGTTGGATAAGGGTCATTTTACAAGTGAACAAGATGATGACAGGGATACCATTCTCAGTCCATAGTGTGGTGCCATCTGTAAACACAGAACTGTGACTCCCCAAGTTCGGTGAAAGTGGGGCCCTGGGCAGCTGTGCCCATATAAAGCCTCTAGGGAAATTGTATTCAGCTGATGTAAACAATAGAGGCTTCACAGCCCATGGTTCCAGTTAAAGATGTAGACAGCAGAACTAAAATATTTATATTTATTTTGTTTTGAAATAGTTTCATCTTTATCTTTTGACTTCCCAGAGATACAAAATAGTTAGAATACGATGACAATCATCTCACGTCAATGAAAACACAGTGCAATGATACAGAATCTTACCACTTCTCAGAAATTAAAGTTCCTGGAATAATCCCTTTATACTGTTGCCTTGTTATTGGACTTTCTTGAACTGTACAAAAAGTTGTAATTTTTAAAATAATTCAGGGGCAGGGAGACCATTTCTAGAATTACATATAGATCATACCGGGTAAGCCTCTGTATAGAGATGCAAGCAGGGAGTTTTATTTTATTTTGTTTTATGTGTGAGTAAGATGTGTCATGGATCTGTAAAAACCATCCAAATTTCTAAGTCCCTCTCAATATGGAACTCCTGGGCTTCTCCAAAAAAATTGTAGACTGTGAGATAAGCCAAAGGCGTGAGGACCATTCAGTAGAGCTGCTACGTTCCTTAGATGGAAAGAGTGAGGAAAC
>CAUYQV010119360.1:0-35430 GCA_963574575.1 Galagoides demidoff
TCATCCTATAAGGGTACATGTGAATCTCTCTGAATGTAGAATATAAATATCTTAACACAATAACTAAGAAAAAGACATGAAGGCTATGTTAACCAATTGGATTAAAGTATTTTAAATTGTATACAGAAACAGTACACTATACCCCAAGATAGTATTAATGTACACTGCTATGATTTAATAAAAGAAAAGAAACAAATTTAAGAAACAAAAACGTACTCTAGAGAAATTCATTCTTCTGTGTAAACATTTGGTTTCTGGGCCTTTGCTTTATAGTCTAATGGCCAAAAATACATAAAAATGCTCAACGTGTCTGATCATTAGGGAAATGCAGATCAAAATCACAATTAGACATCACCTCAGTGAGAATGGTTGTTATCAAAAAGTTCCCAAACAACAAGTGCCCGTGTGGATGCAGAATGAAACACCTATACACTGTTGGTAGGACTGCAGACTAGTACAGTCCCTATGGAAAGCAGTTGGGAGATACCTCAAAGAACTAGAAGTAGACCCACCATCTGATCCAGCAATCTCACTACTATGTATTTGCACAAAAGAAAGAGAAAAACATATTATCAAAAATACGTTTGCATTCAAATGCTTATAGTAGCACAACTTACAATCTCAAAGATGTGGAAACAACCCAAGTGCCTATCAATACATGAGTGGATTAATAAATGCGGTATATGTATACCATGGAATACTACTCAGACATCAAAAAAAAAAACAAACAAAAAACGGTGATCTAGTATCTTTTGTAACAACCTAGATGGAACTGGCAACCATTCTTCTAAATGAAGCATCACAAGAATGAAAAAACAAAAGCCACATGTACACTATACTAAATTAGAATTACTTTATCAACATTTACATGCAAATCTAGAAATAAAACTCAGTGGAAACCAAATAGAGATTTCTCTTCAGGCATCTGGGATAAGATAGACATGAAGTTGCTGGGGGTTTGGAGGTTTATGCATCTTTAACTTTGCAAAACATTATAGTTGCCTCTTTCTAGCAAATAATTGTACAAAATTAAACTCACACTATCCTATATAATATTTGACATTTCCCCCTAAATCTTGACAACATTTGTCAATCATCTATTGCTGCACCAGGATCACACTGTGAGGATTAATAGGCTTTGGGAATATCTTTATATCTAGTAAAGTATCTCCTACCTCTTACTTTTCTCTTCATAATTATCTGAGCTGTTCTTGTCACGTTACTCTTCTATATAATTTTTTTGGATTACCTTGTCAAGATCTGTGAAAGACTCCTATGGTACTTCTGATTGTAGTTGCCTTAATGTATTAATTGTGGACGAACTTATGTATTTACAACAATAAGTTTCTTTGTCTATGAACAAAGAAAATCTTCCAATTTAGTTAGGCTTTTTAATACCATCAAAGGACTCTATAGAAGTATGATGTATCTTTTCTTCAATGTGTTTTTGGTTAAGTCAAAAATTAGTCAAGAATCTTACTTGCAGAAAATAAAATCCACTGTAGCTAGTTTAATTGGAAAACAAACTAAAAACATTTTAAAATAATACTAGGTACCTAATAGAATTTTCAGTAGGGCCAGAGAACCAAGTTCTTGCTACTGCCAAGAGGAACACAGCCAGGAGCAAAGCTAGACCCTAAGGCTTATAGAGGGAACCTGGCGCTACTGCTTTTCCCTGCAAGGGAGTGAGGATGCCAGAGCCTGACCCCAGAAACTTGCTAATAGCTGACTCCAAAAAGCCACCAAAAGCCACCAACCTTGACATAAGAACCAAACTTGAGTATAGCTGTCCCTTCCATTTCATCATGCCCAGCTCCCAGTCTCTTTCTGGCAATTCTTCATGGGACTAGGAAATAGGAAGCAACTTGGCCATAAGAAAGACATGCACTTCCCACCTCCATAGAAAAGGAAGATACTCAAGGGGGGGGGGGAGGTTGTTTAAAAATATTATATTTTTTTAGTTGGCCATTGTAGTGGGCACCTGTAGTCCCAACTACTCAGAAGGCTGAGGCAGGATGATTGCTTGAACCTTAGAGTTTGAGGTTATTCTGAACTAGGCTGATACCACAGCATTCTAGCCTGGACAATCGAGTAAGACTCTGTCTTAAAAAATATAAATATATATTATTTTTAAAAAATTAGATTTATAAATAGTGTTTGCTGGAAACAGAAACTTTCTTGGTTTTAAATATTAATTTTTCCCAGAAGCCTTATTGAACTTTCATTAGTGCAATGGTCTGTAGATAATTTTGAGTTTTATAAGTAGTCAATCGTATCTAGCACATTCAACATATTTTCTTCCTGATATCTGTTTCTTTTTATTCTGGCCTCAGTTTTAGTTAAAGGGCCAGTTTAATGGGGAATACAAGTTTTACTTTGCTTCTGAAGGTAAAGAAAACTTCTCTGATGTTTCCCCTTTACACGTAAAATTGCAGACTTTCATACTTTTTATGATAGCTTTAACCAGAAATGCCTATTAAATTTCATCAAGTTCTTTTAATACAATTATTTAGATAACCATATGGTTTATCTTACAGTGAACACTTATTTTATGATCCCAGAGAGGAGTTTTTAACAGTGAAAGGGGGTGCTATTAACCATAATATCAAGAAAGCAGGTATGAACTTTAATTGTCCCAAAGAAACTGAGACTAATGGGTCACCATATTGTTCTTCTTTCACACATTAATGTGTTAAGTTACATTAATAGGTTTTTATATTATAAAAGTATCTTGGGAATAAAAACCATGTAGTCAGAACATATTTTTTATTACATTGGCTGATTAGGTTATTAATCCCTATAGCAGATATACAAGTGATAAAGAAGAAGGAATTACGGTTTAGCACTATAGAAACTTACCCAGATCATGAAGGTAGGCAACAAGAGAGGCAGAAAGAAACAAAGGAGCTACCTAACAACCAGAAAACAAGTAACAGAATGGCAATAGAAAGTCTTTACCTGTTACTAATAATCTTTATTAAATTTTTCAATGAAAAGACATTGAGTGGCTGAGTAGTTTAAAGTAAAAACAACATGATCCAAGTAGATTGGGGGTGTCTGACCCATGGCCCATGCACACATATGGCCCATGATAGCTGAATATGACCCAACACAAAATCGTAAACTTATATCAAACAGTATGGCTTTTTTGGTAACTTTCTGGTGGAACTCAATTGCATGGTTCTCAAGCATAAACTTTGTAGACAACAATGTCATGTTGCAATGTGACATAAAATAAACATAATGCTCACTATGTGCACACACGTGAGGCTTCAGCTTTACAGCAGTGTGCAGCTTCTCGTGTGTTATCTTCCAAGCACAGGCAGCTGAATTGACACCACCAGATGTTGCATGTGCTCATGGTGCCTTGGTAAGACAGCTGATATGAATAATATTTCAACCTATCATTGCAACAACATTAGGCATTTAATGTCACTTAGAAGTCAAGTAAGCATTCTTATTCCACAGCTCAGCAGCACTTCACACGTTGCCCACCTCACTCTACGACTGGCCCTCTACTATGCTCAGCATTGGCAGCAGAGATGTGGAAGGCCCCAACCTTGCCTTCTATTTTCTTGTCAAATAATTTTCACAATAAAAGTAAGTCTAGTCCTTTATCTGTTGTTATTTTTTAATTCCAGGATGGCTTCTACAACATCTCAAAAGAAAACAGAACCCCCACAAAAAAGAAAAACTATAAAGGAAGGTTGTTCAGTGAAAAGTAGAAAGATGACTACTTTTTGTCGAGGCAAATAGCAAGGCATTCTGCTTAATATGTAGTGAATTTGTGCAAGATTTCAAACACTGCAATTCAAATAGGCATTATATAGAAAACCATGCTGCCAAATTTAATGCATATGAAGGATCGTGCCATGAGAACAAAGTAGCAGAACTGAAACAAGTTTGTCTGCTTAAGAAAAATCTTTTTTGGTTTGGTGCCTGTGGCTCAATCGGCTAAGGCACCAGCCACATACACCTAAGGTGGCGGGTTCGAATCCAGCCCTGGCCTGCCAAACAACAATGACAGCTGCAACCAAAAAATAGCCGGGCGTTGTGGCGGGTGCCTGTGGTCCCAACTACTTGGGAGGCGGAGGTAAGAGACTCGCTTGAACCCAGGAGTTGGAGATTGCTGTGAGCTGTGATGTCATAGCACTCTACCCAGGGGATAGCTTGAGGCTCTGCCTCAAAAGAAAGAAAAGAAAAGAAAAGAAAAATCTTTTTTTAAAGTTACAGCTCAGGTGGATTCCATTGTAAAGGTTAGTTATGTGGCAGCATATTTAATAGCAAAAAAATCAAAACCATTTGCTGACGATGAGTTTAAGCAATGTATGGAAATCACAGCAGAATATAATTTGCCCTGAAAGAAATGGGTGATATTTTTAAAATCAGTTTGTGTCCCTAGATAATAGCCAGGTGGATTGAAGAACTGGAAAATATATCAAAAGAAGTTTGGAGACTAAAGCTGCTTATTTAAAATGTTATGCTTTGGAGATGGATGATAACACTGATACCACAAATATTGCTGGTGAATAAAATGTCACTAAAGAAATGATTTCTTTAGCTTCCATTGAAAGGTGCTCCTAAATCAAGAGATTTATGCAAAGCACTAAAAAATATGTTAAAGCAATTTTCTTTGCCTACTGTCAACATATGTGGTATAGTTACTGATGGTGCCCAGGTGATGGTGGGTAAAAGAGAAGGACTTGTAAAATTAATAGAAAACAATGCAACTACCCAAAACTCATGTGTGGTAAGGTATCATGATGACAGTTTGATGAAGTAGGAAGTATCATGAAGCCAGCAGTCATGATGATACTTCCCCACACATGAGTTTTGGGTGGCTCCATTGTCTTCTATTAATTTTATGTTAAGAAAATTTAATTTGTGCACAAAAGCATTAAAAATAGATAATATCATGCAAATCATCATCAAGACTATGAATTTCTTAAGGGCCAAGGGATTGAATCATGACCAATTCCAAGAATTCCCTAAAAGTTTTGATGTTAACTATGGTGCTAGGATTTACTTTTTGGAAGTAATGTTGCCAGACCAAGGAGTCCAACCACCTGTCACCCAAGCCAGTGAATGGAGAGGTGGATGAGAGATCAGCTATTCTGATCAGCTGTGAGGTTGCTGTTGTTGTTGTTATTTTTATACACTGACAGCGACAGCATACATCAGCAATGTTATTAATTAGCACAGAATACATTAAACAGATCCCCACCTCTTTATAGATTATAAAATCAAAATATTTCTTGCTTTCAAGGTGGCTATATCATCAAAGCATTTATCGTTAAGACTAAATCTATAGCCAGTTAATGCTTCATCAAGTGTACAGAGTGCCCTGGGTGGGTCCTTGACTGGTGCCATAGAGTCCAGTTCCCTACTGATCTATGACAGTAGGCCTTGAAGTGAATAAACCATCTCCAGATGTTAGCGTGAAGGTTCATCCAGCCTTGTTAGGGCCTGATCAGCAGCACTCTGGGTGAAATGGCCATTCAGGTGGATAGTGACTGCTGTCAGAAGGCCAAATATTGAAAAGATCATATGATTTGCAACATGCTATAAAGTAGTTTATGAGATCAAAAACCAAATTTGTGCCATAACTTGAATGAAAACTGGCTTACAGATTTAGCATTTTTAATGGATTTAACAGCTCATTTAAATGAGTTAAATGTGCATCTTCAAGGTGAAAACTAACTTGTCAATATAATGTTTCAACCCATAACATCATTCCAGATGAAACAAATTATGGCCAACTCAAATTAAGCCAAACAATTTTATGCATTTTGATATGTTGACTAAACACAGTTCTGTGAATAGCACAAAATATGTAGCCCTTCTCTTTGATTTAATACAAGAATTTGAAAACAGATTTCAAGATTTCTGGGAAAATAATCAATATTTAGATATATTTGTGAATTTGTTTTCAGGCAACATAAAATACATTACATGTAAATTTCCAAATGTAATGCATATAACTACAATCCAACATGCAACTTAAAGGAAAATTTGATCATGTCTCTGCTTAATGGACTTTTATGGGTCCTATCTTCCCAGGGACAAATATCACACACTTCACAATCACGCCTATTCATACAATCAGGGCAGTATAATAATACAACAGGGAATTTCAATTTTGGCAGCATCTACATTTGCAAGCAACTGTTTTCAAGAAAGAAGCATTTATTAAAAGTAGAACTAGAATTATCTGATGAGCACCCGGAGAACTCACTGAGAATTACTTCCATGAAAGCACATATTGATGCAATAGTTTCTCAAATACAAGGTCAAATATTCCACTAGTTTTATGTTGCCCACTTTCTTTTACTTTTTTTTTGCAGTTTTTGGCCGGGGCTGGGTTTGAACCCGCCACCTCCGGCATATGGGATTGGTGCCCTACCCTTTTGAACCATAGGCACTGCCCTCTTTACTTTTATAATGAAAATATTTTTAAAACCCAAAGATGTTTTATTAGTTAGATATATACATTTGCTATTTTTAGTGACCACAAATTAAGAACCTGCTCAATGCTTTAGACTCTCTGAATGGACCTCTGCATAATTATGATTATTATGTGAGGACTTTTTTTACTTATCTGAGATAGCGGATATCACAAAAATTGTGCACGGACCTTTTGTTTTGCTCATCAGCTTTTGTTAATGTTTGTGTATTTAATGTATGTACCAAGACAGCTCCTCTTCTTCCAGTATGGCCCAAAGAGGCAAAAAGTGTGGATACCCCTGAACTAGATCTACCTACAAGATACCCCCACTTAAACTTTAAGGACATACTAGGCTGAGAGTGAAGGGATGGAAAAAGATATCGCAGGTAAATGGTAACTAAAGGAGATCAAAGAGTGACTATATTTATGTCTAATAAAATAGATCACAAGAGACAGGAAGGTCATTATTTAATGATAGAGAGGTCAGTTCAGCAAAAGGATATAACAATTATAAACATTTAATGTATATATACCCAATGTGCAAGCACTTAAACACATAAAGTAAATATTAATGAACATGAGGGTAAAATAGAGGGCAGTATAATAATACAACAGGGAATTTCAATACCCTACTTTTAACAATGGGTAGATTAACCATATAGAAAATACATAAGGAAATGCTGAACTTGAATTGCATGTTTGACCAAATAGACCTAACAAACATATACAGAACATTCCATCCAAGAGCCGCAGAATATACACTTTCTTCAGTGCACATCGAACATTCTCATGTGTTTGAATAGACTACGTGTTTGGCCACAAATCAAGTTTAAAAACTTAAGATTGAAATCATATCTAGTATTGTTTCAGGCCACAATAGTATGAAACTAGAAATCAAAAACAAGAGAACTGTTGGGGAATTCGCAGATGTGTGGAAATTAAACAACATGCTCCTGAACAACCAATGAGTCAAAGAAGAAGTCAAAAGGGAAATTAAAAATATCTTGAGATTGGCAGGGCCTATAGCTCAGTGAGTAGTGTGCTGGCCACGTACATCCAGGCTGGCGAGTTTGAACCCAGACAGGGCCTACTAAACAACAATGGCACCAATAACAACAACAACAAAAATAGCTGGGCATTGTGGGAGGTACATGTAGTCCCAGCTATGTGGGAGGCTGAGGCAAAAGAATCTCTTAAGTCCAAGAGTTTGAGGTTGCTGTGAGCTATGACACCATAGCACTCTACCCAGGGCAACAGCTTGAGACTCTGTCTAAAAAAAAGAAAAAAAATGTATGTTGAGGTAAAAGACAATGGAAACACAACATACTAGAATCTAAGGATTCAGCAAGAGCAGTTCTAAGAGGAAAGTCTACAGCAGTAACTGCCTGCATTGAAAAAGAAGAAAGATTCCAAACAATTTTACATTATGCCTCAAGAATCTAGGAAACTAGGCTAGGCACAGTGGCTCATGCCTCTAATCTCAGCACTCTGGGAGGCTTAAGTGGGTGGATCCCCTGTGCTCACAGGTTGAGACCAGTCTGAGCCAGAGTGAGACCTTGTCTCTAAAAACAGCCAGACGTTGTGATAGGGACCTGTTGTCCTGGCTACTTGGGAGGCTGAGACAAGATACTCACTTGGGCCTAAGCATTTGAGGTCGCTGTGAGCTGTGCCCCCATGGCACTTTACCAAGGGCAACAAAATGAGACTCTGTCTCAAAAAAAAAAAAAAAAAAAATCCGAGAAACTAGATAAACTAAAACCAAATTAGCAGAAGTAAAGAAATAAAAGTCAGAACAGAGAAAGATGAAAAAAAAAAGGTCAGAACAGAAAAATAGCCTGAAAAGAATTAATAAAATTAAGAGCTTTTAAAAAAAATAAACAAAATTGACAAACCATTGGCCAATCTAAGAAAAAAAGAGAGAAGAAAAAAATAAAAAATGAAAGTGAAAAATTACAATTGATGCCTTACAAATAAAAAGGATCATAAGGGATCCTTTTAAGAACTAAGCATAGGCCTTATTAGGCTTCTTGCATTTAAGTTTATAAATGAAAAATGATCCCTAATTATTTTCTTCTCTAAGCTGGCTTTGGCTTCAAGAATACAGGAGCCACATAAATTAAATTGAGAAATGTTTTTTAATTATTCCATCCATATTTATTATACAAATGATTACTTTCTTAAAGGTTTGGATTGCTTATAAAAACAAAAGGGCTCGTGCTGTTTTATGTGAGCATTAAATTTTAGTATCTGTTTTTATTTTATTTTAATGAGTATCCATGTCTTCTATTTACTGAAATTTGATTTATTTTATGGAAAATAATCCAGTTAACACTATGTAGTTTCAATGTTATAGCTCAAAGTTGTTTATAGTTGTTTCTCTCCCTTATGCATTTGTTTAGTCTCTAATCTACTTTCCCCTTCTAACTTTAAATATTTTGTCTTTTCTTCTTTTACTCAATATTACAAGACATTTTTCGAAGTGTTTCCAATAAAAATATTTTGATGCATATGATTTTTCTCCATTTTCTCCATTAATGTTTATTCTTTGTCATTCCCTTCACTTGGCTTTCTTGGGATTTACCCTGTTTTTTCCTACTTTATCCAGAAAAATGTCAAAATCATTAATTTTCAATATTTCTTTGTATGCAGCTTCTATGGTATAAATTTCTCAGAAGTGCTTTTTTGGTTTCATTCCACAGATTTTGATATGAACTATCTGTAGCAGTTTAATTCTAAATTATCTTCTATTTTCTATAATAACCATTTTCAGTTGTTTTTGGTTTTAATGCTTGCAATTGCTACTTTCTAATTTCAAAAGTATATATTGTACCATTTTTTCCTTCACAAATTTTTACATTATCAAATGATTCTTTGATGTGATAGGTAATAACTTAAGGTATATCAATCACCCTCACACATCCCCACCATTCTTTCTTTACACAGCTGCAGATTTGCCAGATGTAGTAGAGGAAAAATCAGCCATATATTTGAGCCCTCTGACTCCTCTGATATATGACTCTAAAATTATAGCTTCTTGCCCAGAAGCAGGAAATGCTCCCACAGAAAATCACCTGCAAAATATTGGGTTATATTTTAGCAGTTCTCTTTTCCCTGGAATTTTGGCCCCTTTGGTTAAAATTAATTTCTCATTAATTTTGCTACTCCTTAATAGTTTTAAATAGATATATATTTTTAAAATTGTATCTGAATTTCCTAATTGTTCTCATGGGATCAACAATCTTCTGCCTGCTAATCGAACCTAACTAAAAGGAGAAATCCTTTTTTCTTTTCTCTGAATTACTTTTGTTTCTTTCCAAGTCAGTTTTTCATGTTGGTTTATTTCTGGTATTGCCTTTATGTGTCTTTTTTGCCTACTTATTTGTTCTGTTTTCTAAAGAAGAGACTCTTCTTTACACACATCCAACAAAGCGTAGAGGGCAGCCATTCTGAAAGGAAATACAGTGAGCGGGTGAATGAGGTAGCAAATGTCTTGGGCTGTGGAGGCCAGATAATCTCTGCCACTTTGTTCAGCTTTGCCCTCGCAGGGCCAAATCAGCCATAAAAAATCTGTAAATGAAGGAGGCAGCTGACAAGATTTGGCCTGTAGGTCGTAAGTTGCCAATTTATGGCTCTGAAGAAGTAAACAATGCATTTCTGCCTATCTCCAGCTGCTTTATTCTGTATTATTCTATATTATTCTGACTTGCCATTATGATTTCTAGGAAATGTATGTATTGCAGGTAAGCAAATTAGAGATGTGATTTCTACTTTCTACTACATAATATCCCATCCCATACCTATTTATGAATTTATCAGGGTATAGTAACAGGCTCTTAAGAAATCTAAACTTTTAAAAATGTAGTCTCACCAAAATAAATAAGGAAAAAAAAATAGTTTCAGTGTCCACTTTGAAACAGAAGAAATAACCAAGATGTCTTTGTTCATCCACTGCAGAAATAAAACACTTTGAAACAGAAACAAATCATCTCAATCAGGATTGATTACTATGCCAAAGCAGATGATCTTCTAAAAATAGCATCAAAGTGATTGCATTTCTTGGCCCAAATAGGATCAATTTAATTATTTTTCTTATTTTAGTGAAACAAGATTAAATTACAGCCTTTAAACTACTGCTTTTTCTTTCTTTCTTTTTTTTTTTCTTTTCAGACACTAGGATCTTAAACAGTTCGGTTTAATTTCAGTACTTTTTAAGGAAAAAAAATGCATTTATCCTTAGAAGTTTCCATTTAATATCAGAAATAAAGTTCTAAAGGACACAGCATGTTGCTCAGAACTTAATGCTTGGGAAGCTGGGGCTAAAACCATGCTATAGTTTCTGGAAAAAAATATTCATTCCAATCATTCTCACCAAGAGCAGGTCTCATCACAGCATGGTTTTAATTTTCTAATTACAAAAATTCAGGAAAACTTAACATGAATCTTTTTGCTAATTGCTAAGTACCCGTCACTCGGTACCAATCAAAACAAGAGTCAATTTTCCCCCCAAATAATCAATGCCATATTTGATCAGGTATTTTTCTGTTTACTTACTCCTTTTTCCTGATTGATTCTGAAAAGAAAATTGTTTTCTCTTCATAGTTATCGCCACATATTTTCCTCCTTCTGAATGCAACCACACATGACACAAAATTTGAAAAGTTGGGCAAGAAAACTCTGTTTATATCAGAACTACAGTAATGGTTATGAGTTAAGTTTAAAAAGGAAAAAAAAAAACATTATCCACTGAACACATGTGCCAAAGAAACTTACCCAACAATTTTACATACATAATCTCATTCAATCTCTTTTATTAAATGAGATTAAATGATTAAATGAGAGGTAAGAGAAGTTAAACTTAACCTCAGCTTCATCAACTAGAAAGTGGCAAAAATCAAACTTTGCCTCCCAATACAGTCTTTTGGGCATTTAATCTGCCTTCCTGAATGAGCAAGTGACTGTTCTTTCCTCACTGTTGACCTTAATCTCCAATCTACTCTCTCCATCTCTCTATCCCATTCAGAAACAGAGCTGTAACCTGTCACATTGACGGTTGTGTATCATCCCATCTCTTAACAATATGTGAGGCTGGCCAGGACATGGGACAAGTAACTTAAGTCTTAAAAAGGAATCTCAAAAAAAAAAAAAAAAAAATCAATAAGAAAAGGAATAAGAAAAGGAAATTCAAAGTAAACACCATCTTTGTATTATTTTGCAATGTTCATTTTTTAATCTCTTAAATTCTTCTTTGAAACATGCAAGTGTCTCATATTCAAGGAAGCTGAAACATAACCCACCTTTATTTTATTATATTTTGTTATACTTTCTTTTATCATTAGTGACTACAGCAGACTTCCATGCAGACTCTTTAGAATCAATGTTATTTAATTAATTACCTTAAGGCACATTTGTCAGCATTTACCACGAGTAATTTTCTATGGCATAGTTTCCATTATTCACTTATTTTTTGTTTTATTTCTTATTGGGTTAAACGTGTCTTCAAGCATAATGGCTCCAGAATGGGTACATATGCAGCATCAGACATACAATCCAATACAGGTGAGGTGGGTGCTGGGAGGGATTGGGGGGGGGGCTTACAACCATGCTTACTTATATTTTGCATTTGTTTGGGGTAGTTTGTGCAACTGGCTTGGGCTGAAAGAGGTTAAACTCCCCCAATCCTTTTCTCAATGCTACCTATTTCCTTTGTGGACATCTTCCTCAAGCCTAAATGTTCGTAAGGCTACAAAAAAAAATTATTGAGGGAAAAAACCCACCAAAATATGCGAAATAAAGTGTGGCAACTTGTTTAGCTTTATTCCAGTGTATTGTCTATGTCGTGCCATTATTTTTTAAAAAAAAATTCAAGTGGATTTACTTTTTATTTTTTTATTAAGTCATCTGTACATATATCATGAATACATTTATGCCATTATGGGATTCAACATGTTGATTATTAATAAATTGTGGTATATGTCTACCATGGAATACTACACAGCATTAAAAAGAAATGGAGACTTTACCTCTTTTATGTTTACATGGATGGAGCTGGAAAATATTCTTCTTAGTAAAGTATCTCAGGATGGAAAAAATGCCCAATGTTGTGCCATTAATTATTTGTTTCTTTTGTTTTGGGCTCCCCTTAAGTGAGTCTTACTCTTTCTCTCCCGTATCTGTGATCTCTCTTCCTTTTCAGTATAAATGGCCTTTTCCCCTGGGTCACTGTGAAGGTGATGTGAAGGTCACATTAATAATGCCTTTTCTTCAGTGACATACTTGTTCTTCATTGCTCTCAAAGTAGATTTTAATTTATCTGTAGCAATTTTTACATATATCAGCCAGGTCACTTTAGATTTTTAACCTGAAGAAATCTATTCCCCTCAAGTCACACTTACTAATTTTCCGTTCTTTCTTAATGCTACACCTTCTTGTACAAGGTTATGATTGCCAAGTTTCCCTGAGACTACAAATGACAGTTTTCAGAATACTGTCTCTAAGACTTCAAAAGTGCTGCTTTCTTCTTTTAATTTGGAGTAATTTTTAAACAATCTCCCCTTTTAAACTATTATCTGTTCTCAGCAGTGTATTTTGATTGCCTTTATCCCTGGTATCAGACTGCATTTTCTGCATTTACAAAATCTCTTTTCTGATCTTTAGGAAGATGAAGATGTTCAAATCCTGGGGTACAACTGCTTCTGTCTGCAAGGCTTCACTTACGTTACCTCTTATAATTGGACAACATCTCCTTCCTAGCCTACTAGCCCATTCTTTGATGTAGTAATTTCCATCATGTTCTGTTTCCAGGGTCACACTTACGTTCATACACATCACCAGGAGCTAGAACTATCTTAAAATGTCCTTCATGACTACTGCTCTGTCTCTACCAAGGACTTCCAGCTTTTCCTGCATACATATGGTTAAAATTTTGGTCTACATTAAGAAAGACAGGAGAGAAATAAATGGAGACCGTATTCTATATAATTCATAGAGTAGAACTCAAGTGAAAATTGTCTTTGTAATGAATATCCTAGATCATAAGAGACCAGGACTGCATCAGTTTTTTTAATATGAAAGTACATATGATTGATTAGGTTACATGGTTTCAATTTGTTAGGTAAAGTCTGAGTTGCAGTTGTGTCCTTCACCGAGGAAGTGTGCATACACCCATATGACGCACCCATTAGGTGGGAACTTATGAAGCCCGCCCTCCATTCCTCCCCACTTCTTGAATTTAATTGTGTTTTTCTCTCAGGGTCTGTAGTTATTATTTAATAGTTTTAGCTTAGTATTGAGAACCTGGGATACTGGATTTTCCATTCTTGTGAGAATTAGGAGAATGTTCTCCAAATCCTTCCAGGTATATACCAAAGATGCAAAGTTTCCATCTTTTATGGCTAAATAGTATTCCATGGTATACATATATCACAGTTAATGAATCCATTCATGGGTTTGTTACTCACTTCCAGCACTTCTGTTTGCTCTCCCATTGAGGTATGATACATAGGAAAATATACAAAACCATAAAAATAATTGATCCTAAGGTTGTTTAGGAACTAAGAGTAATGAGAATTGGGAATATAAAGAATTGAAACTACCACAGAGAGGTCTTGGAAGTCTGAGAAATCTGTAAGAGGTTGTTAAAAGAAGATTTGGAATCTGTATTCTAGAGTATCATTCTGGTAACAACATACAAGGTGTTCGAGCAGTGGAGAAGAGAAGTTTGGTTGTTGTCAGAAGGGGAGAAGGATGAATTATTAAAGTAAAGGATAAATAATATATGCAGGAAAGGTTGAGACAGGTGTATTTTTTAAGGTTCAGATTTCTGGAATGGAAAACCTCTGGTCATAGGAATGAAGGGGGAGGAGAAAGTAAAGAGCCTCCCTTGACATCACCGAGAGAATACAGCCTCAGCACAGCCTGAGGAGGATATAGCTACAGGTTTCAGACATAAATATCATAAGTTAGCGTCACTGGTGGTATGGTGGTGAGCATAAATATCATAAGTTTACTTGCTTTTGGAATATTGCAGGTGAATATTTATAGTCATAAATAACATTCTGAAGCCTAAGAGAGACTTATAGCTGGAGTAAACATTAATATGTTGTCAACCTTAAGGTTATAGCTGAAGTTATGAATGTGACTACTCAGGAAAAACTTGCAGAGCGAAATATGATCAAGCAAAAGGCAAAACCTCAAGGAAAAATAAATTTTGGACTATTCACGACTTAGTGACTCCTTATAACCTCATAGGCTTACTTAGACCATAAGAGGCAGCATTCAGTTAGACCGAGGAACAAGTAGATTAGATTAAAACAACTGTTTCAGGGAATCTGCTTAAGCTTAGGCCCCAACCCCAATCACCAGGCTGGGAGTTGTGGTGGCAAGTTTGCCAGCTAAGACTGAGAGAAGCAGGGACGGGATCCTTTGCTTGGAATGGGAAACATTATTAAAGATACTGAATAAATCAGGTGAGAAATCAAGGTGGAGTAACTACACAGGAAAAGCATAAATTTTGATGTCTATCACCTGCTGTCAATAGCCGAGCTATAGGAAAAGAAAACAAAGGTATATAAACCTAGGAAGGTAATTTTTAAAGTATGAGGGTAGACCAAAAAGATGATACATTAAAAATGCTGGTGAAGTAAAATGGTTCTAGTGATCCATGATGGATCATAAAGTTAAATTAGAGTAGGCTGAGTAGGGGGAAATGTCCAGCATATACCATTTCAGTATGGTCAGAAATTATCATAAAATTAGGAAAAGAAATACTTTATGGTTTAAGTTAAATTAAAATTGTCAGAGTCCAATGTATTCAACTATAGTCTTCCCATTTTGTCAACAAGGGACTGGTTTCAGAAGCCTCTATAAACACCAAAATCCACAGATGCTCAGGTTCCTTATATAAAACAGGATAGCATTGCATATAACCTAGGCACATGCACCTTCATACTTCAAATTATTTCTAGATTATTTATAATCTCTTAAAAAATATTTTTGATTTATAGCTGATTGAACAGGCAGATACAGATCCCACAGGTATAGAATGCCAACTATATGGATGTATATATAATATTATTAAATATAATATAGAATTAATTAATTTACATATATGGACACATATATGTATTCCATATGTTGATAAGTTTATGGACTAGTGATGAAGGCCAGTAGAACGGAAGAAATCACAGTACTTAGAATGTTAATAGGGTATCCACATGGCACTTGAAGTTATTCAGGGGGATATCAGAGAAAAAGACTGTGAAATAAAACATCATATTTAACAGAAATGATGGAGTAGTTAATAGAGGATTGAAGAAAATATATTTAAAAGTAACAGAACAGAGTCAAGAGCAAGTTAGCACAATGTCTGGCACAAGTGGAAAGTTAATTAATTTTCTATGGAATGAATGAATAATTCCTGATTCCCAGTGCATTGGTAAATGGAGTATGAATAATTAAACTCTCCAGGGGAAAGTGCCAGGAAAAAATAGTGGTGTGGTAGAACCAGCTTATACCAGCTTATAAGAACCAATTACAAAATTGTAAGAAAATCTAGGAGCTGGTTATAGAACATAGACATTATGAAAAATTAAATTATAAAAACTTACAGTTAAGGCACTAATGTTAAAATAGGTAATAAATATTCAAATCTTCTTTCCTAATTATTGCATTATTTTTTATTATTATCCATGAATAGTGATATCATCATACCATTATTCTTCCTTCTATTGTTTCTGTATGGTGAAAATATTACATAATTAAATTAGTTCTGCCACACATCTCTCCCAACTCCTCATTTGGTGACATCACATGGTATCTTGATATTGGTCATGGAAGTTTTGATAGCATTGAAATTGGTAGATACTACAGATTAGGGCTTAATTTATTGTTTGCCAAGAGTCAAGACAACCTATTGAATACTGTGGTCATTTTTGGTGAATAAAGTTGTACTGTAATATAACCAGTACTCAGCTGTATTGCCTATGGCTCCACCACAATGGCCAAGTTGAGCATTGCAAGAAAGACTACATAGTTTCTAAGCATGAAATATCTACTATTTGACCCCTTAAGAAATAAGATTGCCAACTTCTGGTCTAGACATAAGGAAATAATGAAGGAACTATTAATGATGCAGATTAAATTTAAAAGTGTGCCATGTCTGGAGCCATTTCACTGTGAGTAGTACACAGAAAAATAGAACAAAACACTCTCCTGGCTTTTGACACTACTATTACATTAAGCAAAATCATTCATGTCATTGAAAAATGAGTATGATTCTGACACATGCCTTGTTTTGTTTTCATCTTACTCATTAATCTAAATGAAAATATCAGTCAACATTCATGTCAAAACTACATTCATTTGCAACAGTTGGTTGGTTATGGATGCAAGAGTTCAGTAAAAATCAATGAGAGCCTTTTGGGCAAATCAATTGACTGTACTGATTTTATAATAAATAGTATCATGCATTATTATTTATAAACTATGCTACACATTATGTATGTAAAATGTACTTTTAAAAACTGCATATATACACATTTTATTAGAGAACCATTTGTTAAATATTTGCCAGCATACCACTGAGTAATGTGAAGATATTAAAAATGCAGGAATTTAATCTCTAATGGAACAAGTTTCCTAGAGTGCACCATGATTTTATCACTATGATAGATCAGCAGTGCAAAGATAAAGCTTGATGAGAATCAATGAACATTATGGAGAACACAGAGGTAGATGTGATTAACAAACAGAATTCTGGTTTCTGGATGTGTATGATTATCACTGAATTGGGAGGCATAGATGGCTTCAACTAGTTCCAATGCTCTAAAAGCAATTCTGACATAGATAGTTTTGGTGTCAGAAGAAGGTGATGTCCTGAGGGTATGTCCTTAGATCTTATGATACCAATGCCTTGGAATTCCAGACTGAACACTGATGAATGACTGACACAATGTTCACATAGTCAGGTAGAGGGACAATCCCAGAGACTTTCAGTACTTTCTGGAATCAAAAGAAGATTCTGTACTTGGTACACAGAAAATGCTCCAGTCCATTACTAAGAATTACACAGGAATCCTAGATCCCATTAACATCCCCACCAGCCTATTTCACATGGTTCTACATTCTCTCTATCCCAAGTCTGTATCTACAAAGGACTGATGCCATTCTATGCCCTCTATCTCCTGAGGCAGCCATGTGTCTAAATGAGAAAATACAGGGAGGACGATGTAAGAGACTCAGGTGAAAGGCACAAGATTAGTTCAAACCATTTTATCTAAAGAACAGATTCAGCACTTTGGCCCAAAAAATAAAATACAGAAAGCTTTTGAACTAAACCTGAACTGGCTGTAGTTAACAAAGGGGAGTTAGTGTCTTATTTGTTGGCCCAACATTAAATTTTGGTGAAGAAAAATCTAGCTGATGGACATGATATTTCTCTCATACATCAAAAAGTAATATAGTTTGGAGGGTTTTAAATAAATTGAGAACTGTTTAATAGATTAATTGAAATTTTTAAAGAAAGGCAAGGGACATAGCAGCACTTGTACTTGGTTCCGCCAGAGATTATGGAATTTATTACACATCATTGGCCTCTATAATGTGGAAAAAGCTGTATCACCCCCTGGAACTGGGAGTAGAGTTACTCTGATTTTTCTGGGAACTTTATGTGTGACATAAAGTTTATGCAACAGAGTATAACGTTCTCACAATGTATAACCTTTCCTGTGTTCGCCACTCATTCTACAGATATCCTAGTTGTATTTGTCATTTCCAGCTGCCTAATCACATTGTCTAATTATGTTAAAAAAAAAAAAAAAGAACAAAGGATAAACCTTTCTCAAAGTTGGAGAAAAACTAGAAAAAACACTGGCAGGTATATATTAAAAAGTGAACTCACATAATAATCACGAAGACATCTAGAAGGAGCTTTAGAAGGATAATCAAGACACAAGAGACAAAAATCAACCTCACAGAAGGCTGTTTCAATATTAACAAAAGATAATATATGTTAGTGAACAAATAAACATTTGAAAATTTTATCCAAGTTCCATAATATGGGGGCCTTGAAATTACCCACCTCCCATAGTTGCATCCCTAGGAAAATAATTTTAAAAATTCACGGAAGCCTTAGACCACAAGATTGACATCTTCCTTCCAAGGACCAAAGTACTCCTGTTTAAACTTCAGATTCAACTATGTCAGTGTACAGATGCGTATATTAGGGAAGGATTAAACTAAATGATAAAAGCTTTGACCCATGAGACAAAACCCTGACATTCTTGTATTAAGTTGTTTCTCTCTAGATGATAGAATTAATAACATTTGTTTTCTCTTGTGACAAAGATCAGATTATTTGATTCATCTGACAATGTCAGAATAAATCACGGTACTAAGAAGATGGGGTAGGGGGGAAAAATGGATGTTTTCCAGTGTCTCAAAGATAGCAGATCTGAGAATAAGCAAAATGTTCTTTTGTCTGTGATTTTTCTTCCCTTCAAGATTTAAACAAAGTCCAGGACAGTGATGGTCACTTTTTAAACAAATGTTCAATATGTATTAGAGTTAATATAGCTTCTGTTTACCTGAAGGCCAGTCGGGAACAGACATGAGCAAGCAGATCCACATCTGTCTACCCTGCCGTCAGACGGCTCCTGTGCCCAAGCCAGCTGAAGCCACTCTCTTCTCTACATCTCTCTAAGGGAGACAAATCAAACAAGGCAGTAGGATTTAGCCTAATTAGAGTCATGGCTGGAACTTAAAGAAGAATACAGCTTGGGACAAAGCTTTTATTTTATTCTCCATATCCCTAAATTTCATCCCCTCTTCTCAGAGCCTGACTTACTCCCCTTCAATAGACTATAGTAGGAGTATTACAAATACTCCCTTAGAAAATGTTCACAACAAGACAGTTTTTAAAGTGGCCTCTGGGGCCTCCAGTCTGCTCTCATAGAGAAGTGGGCAGTCAGCAGCATTTACTAGTCTCAAGCATAGCAGTGTGGCTCTCCACCCATGAGATCTTGAGTCCTCTCAGTAGTTGTCATCATTTACCAGGCCCTGGCTGAGCCTCTATAGAGTCTTTGTCACTATGGACCCCGCCCACCTGTTATATTCAACAGCCAGTCTATACAACTCTTCAGCGTGGCCATCTGTCAGTCCTCAAGAGAATGAATTTTCTCCCCAAATTATCAGTGACATCATTTCCTTAAATGTCTTTGTAAAGAGAAAGTTCACATGGACAGAGCAATACCACATTGCAGTGTCTGACTCTATTTCCTAACCTGCAGTAATAACTTTACACATTTGGTTTTATAAAGCACACACGGGCCCCTGGCTTCCTACGGTAACCTGCCTATGGAAAACTTACTGTATGCAAATGACAATATTGTGTATATTGGCACCAAATGAACCCATAACACTGTGGATTACCTCCTTTCTGAGTGGAGCATCTAAGATTCTAATAGCCAGCCTTACCTATTCTCAAATCTCAAGAACACTTTCCTCAGGTGTTTGGATAGTCAGCACTTACTGCATTTTCTTTCAAAAATACATAGATATGCATTGAGACGGAACTGAACCCACTGATGGTGGACTGGACACCCATGACAGTTAACAGGTGGCACTCCATTAGGCTCTCACTACAAAAATGCAGTATTAAAGTTGTCTTCTTTAGAGGGATATCTTAAGTGGCCGAATACGAATTAGAGGGTAGCTAGCTCCCACATTTCCCCCCACAGCAACAGCCACTTGATAGATGTGACTGACACAGGCAACTGAGGGTCTGTCACCTGCGCAGCAACCAGCATTTTCTGAGAAATGAGGCAGCTGTCATAGTTGCTAACAGGAAAAATCTCCCCTATTCTGGTGTAATAGTGGAGTTCAGGGTACTAAACTCGGGGACGTGACTTCACATGACAGTAATAAGTACATTTTCATGGGAAGAGTGTGCTGTTCTCTAAAAAGGGATCTGGTTGGAGCTGAGGTAAAGTTGAGGAGACCCAGGAGTCCTCTGAACGTATCAGGGTACATGTTCCCACTTTGACAGCCATGCCAGCCCATCTGTCATTCTTGCTGTCCACTTAGAGAATGCCAACTGACCTTGGTCAGCACAAGGAAATTCAGTACCAAATATTAGCAGTGCTCCCACCTCAGGTGACCTTTATAAGTGGGTCCAAGTCTTCCTTACTAACGCAACTAGAACACTCACTGTAGTAGTGGCCTTAACGCCAGTAAATAATAAGCTCTATGATATGATGGCTAACTTCATGTGTCATCGTGTGAGTTTAGGGCACACAGTTGTTTGGTCAAAAACTAGTCTGGATGTTGCTGTGAAGGGACTTAACAGATGTGCTTAACATTTACAATCAGTTAACTTTGAGTAAAGGAGATTTTCCTCCATAATATGGGTGGGCCTGTTCCAATTAGCTGAAGACCTTAAGGAGATTTCCCAAAGAAGCAGCAATTCCTCCTTATGTTTACAACATAAAAATACTACCTGAGTTCCCAGGCTGATGACCCAAGTGCAGATTTGAGACTCAGCAATGCAATATCAATTCTTCCTAACCTACCAGTTCACTGAGCCCTAAAAATTTCCTAGCTGCTAGCTCTTACAATTTCATGAACCAATTCCTTCCAATCTCTTTCTAGATAGGCACATGGATAAATAGCTATTTCATTGGTTCTGTTTCTCTGGAGAACAGTGACTAATAAGGGATTATACCCATCCCTGTATTGTTGCATGGGCTTGTCATAAGAAGAATGGCTTTTGCTGGAAAATTATAAAGTAGCAGACACAGTATTTGCATTTGACATAGGTTTGTTCGGTGAAGTTAAAAAAAAAAAGCTCCTCCTTTTATAAATAAAGAAAAAGATGCGCAGAGTTCATGTAATTTTCTCAAGGATATTTGGTCTGGAACCTGGATCTAAATTTTCTAAAGCTTGTTCTTTTTCAAATATTACAGCTATATTAAACTTTAAAACATCTAATGTTCTCAGTGAACCTACAGTCTTACAAAAATAAGGTACTGGAAATATTTTGCTTATATTATAGAGATGCGATCAAGAAAAAATAATTGGTGATTGTAAACCATTTTAACATGCAGAGCATGAAGGAAAGATTCAATACAAACAGCTGAATCCTTCCACCTCATTGCAATCCAAATTTATTCCAGGCATCTGTACTCTACTAAGACAACATGTTTTCTTTTGATTATAACAGTTTCAAACTTCAAGACCATAGTGCTTCATATTCTTTATGATTCTATGCAGTTATAATTAAGATTTGTAACTTTTAAAAGAAAACTGTCACCTGGAAATCAGTGTTCTAAAGTGAATGGTATCCTGTAAACTAATATCAATATAATCAACCATTTATTCTCAAAGCCAAGTTTACAATAGTCATCCCTCACTACACATATGGATTAATACAGGACCACACATGTATCCCCAAAATATGCATGCTCAAGTCCCCTAGTGGGCCCTGGAGAACCCAGGTACATGAAAAGTCAGCCCTCTGGGTGGCACCTGTGGCTCAAGGAGTAGGGCGCCGGCCCCATATGCTGGAGGTGGGGGGTTTAAACCCAGCCCCCAACAAAAACTCCAAAAAAAAAAAAAAAAAAAGAAAAGAAAGAAAAGAAAAGAAAAGAAAAGTCAGCCCTCTGTATATGCAGGTTTTTGCATCCAACACTATTGTATTTTGTAATCTGTGGTTGAAAAAGGTTCACTTTTTTTCTTTTTTTTTGTAGAGACAGAGTCTTAACTTTATTGCCCTGGGTAGAGTGCCGTGGCATCACACAGCTCACAGCAACCTCCAACTCCTGGGCCTATGCGATTCTCTTGCCTCAGCCTCCTGAGTAGCTGGGACTACAGGCACCTGCCAGAATGCCCAGCTATTTTTTTGTTGCAGTTTGGCTGGGTCCGGGTTTGAACCCGCCACCCTCCGTATGTGGGGCCAGCACCCTGCCCACTGAGCCACAGACGCCACCCTGAAAAAAGTTTGCTTTTATGCAGATCCATGCAGTTCAAAAATGTGTTGTTAAAGAGTCAACTGTACAAGTTACATTGTCATTTGAAGTGCAAAGAGTGCTCCAGAATCGGGCTTCTATTAGAATATGATCCTTGCTAGCCTAGATGTTGAGGGCAAGACTCCAAGGGAGGTTGACTTGGAGGATGGTTACTTAATTTTTTTCCTAGTTTTATCTACCATAAAACTGGAATAAAAATAGTCCCTAACTCAAGGAACTATAGTGAAAATTAAAGGAGATAATCTAATTCAGTCATGAAACACAGTGATTGCCATAGGAAATCAGCAGCAGAGTTATTACTATGACAATAATAGCATACGCTTATGTGTAGGAGTGATAAATCCATATTTATCAACTCAAGAAGGGATGACAATCCCACTTCATTGGTGACAAAATTGAAGTACATAGAGGTTAAGTAAGTTCCTGAGGTTACACAGCTATACAATGGGGGTGTCAAGTCCATCATTCTGGCAAGAGTCCACTCTCTTCTCAGTTCAAAGTATGAGTTAGGTTTAGCTGATTCTGTTTATTTGTAAACACCCAACACCTGTCCTCCTTGTGGAACCTCACGTTATGTTACTCAAGCTAAGCAAACTACTCCTAAAAAGCAAATTATAGTATGTTGTAACCATAACTTCCAAAGAAAAATTCAAAATGTGCGGAGTCACAAATGAAAGTGTATTTGTAGTGACAGGAGACGGAACACGAGAAAGCAAGCCTGTGGCATAAAAATCCCGAGTCACTGAAACTGAAGGCAGCTTGACTGTCCCCAGAGGCAGAGCCCAGAATGTGGTGCCACCCCACCCAGCCCGCTTCCTGTCATTCACAGAAAAGGCAAATGAATTAACTGCACAAGTGTCAAAATGCCGTAGGGAATTAGGATGACTCTAATTATATTGTCTTTCTTATTTAGAAGCCATGGAAATAAGAGTCACTGCTCATGTTCAAGGGGAGATCTTAGTGAGAAAAAAGTTAGCCTCATATTCTGCCACTCCAAACCAGAATTTTGCACCTACTTTGAAAGAGTGTTCTATTCTCAACTCTGACCCATGTGAGCAGCAATCTTCAGTTTTCTTTTCTGTAAAATGGATATAATGTATATTCGACTTGCTGTTTCATGAGATACTTGTAGGAATATTTGTATGTGTGTGTGTGAACTAAGTGTTGTATAATTATGAGAAGATATAGCCAAGAAGAGTGGGTGCTTGTGGGATGCATTATTAAACAAAAACTAGAGACTTTACAGATAAGAATACTCTGAACCACCCTCCCTACATTTTCACACATGCAAGTACTAACACTCAGGGAGGTTAAGATACAAAGTTTGTTAATGACAGAGCTGGCAATGGAATGTAGAATTCCAAAAAAGCCCATGAGTTCCACTAATTCAAACATTTAAGATGGTTAATTTCCATTTCCTTTTTCGGTATTCAAAGAAAGCAAAAAGTGATATAAAAAACTTAGCTGTAAAGATGACCCACCCTAGTTTTTAATTTAAAATAAAAACTGACTATATGACCTCAATGTGGCTGCTATTCTATGTCAAGGAGACCCTTTAACATATCAGAGAAACGATACTCAGGAAACCTAAGTTTGGTTAGAGCCATGGATGAATTTGGGCAAATAGGGCAATGTAGGACTGGCAGGGCCCACATCCAGCACTCACTTGTTATCCTTCCACCCCATGGAAGGAACAGAGACTAATGAAGCTATGGAAACAAGATTCGTAAGTAAAGGAAGTAAATCCATGTGGCTGAGCATCTTTAAATAGCAAAGAAAAACAGTGTTCATGAAAAATAAATTAAAATGAGCTGGAATAACTCAATTTGAAGCTAATACATATATATATACACACACATACACATACATATATATGTATCCATCACTTTGGATAAAAAAATACCAGTAGGAAAAATATGTATGAAGTTTGGGAAAGAAATGTCACTAGCAGTTTCATTCTCCATCTAAGGAAATGTTTTCAGAGATACATGTTTCAGCTGATACAATCCTGTAACTAGGAGAATTCAACAAGTGACACTAGACAATAAAGAAATTAGAAACATGAGGACGCTCATCCGTCACAGCCTCATAGTAGATGACAAAGAAGTACTATCTAAGTAGGTAAAACTTAATGTCACAATACATAGGTGACACACGGCAACACAAAGCACAAAGACAGTTTTCCAGAGAGCACCACAGAAGCTGTTGTAGTTGAGATTTAAATGATTTTTTTCCCCAAATACCTGCAAAACGAGATTATGCAAATTTCCCTGAAAACAAGTCGTACATAAAAAGCAATGAATAAATATGAGGAAAAAGACTTAAAATGCAAAATTGACTGGACTTGTCTTGATCTCCTAACTGATCACAGAGTGTGGGCAGGAAGACAAGGAAGGAGCTGACAGCAGATACTGCAGTGCCAAGGGGTAATGACTGAGATTGCCAACACTTCCCCCACACCATCTCCAACGTGTATATTCTCTTGTGACTTCTCAACCTTAAATTATGAGCCATGCTCAGAAATCCTGATTAAGTATCATTAAAATAGTAACAACAGCACAGGCAAGGCACCTACACATTGAAATGAAGCTGATGGGAAGAACGAAGTCATGGCAGGCACTCTCAACCCTCGTGCATTCTCCAGATGGCAGGACTAGTGAAGGATACTTCTACCTGCAGTTTCTTGATGTTTCTTCTAGTCTGTAATCAGTTAATCCAGTGTCTTTTTTTTCTCCCGTTTAGCCGGCCCTGGCTGGGTTCGAACCAGCCACCCCTGGTGCATGGGGCTAGCTCTCTAACCATTGAGCAACAGGCACCCAGCCTAATCCAGTCTCCTTTATACTAACCTGTTACCGCACACACCACCCAGCACTCCCCTACCCCATCTCTACTAACTAGGAAGACAGATCTCCTACCTCCAATAACAAGACTACTCTCTAGTTTTAAATCCATCCCTACCATTAATAACTGTGCCACATGCTTTACATATATTTTGTCTATTCTCTACAAAAAACCTGCGAGGTTTTTATGGTTATCTTATTGTTATCCTAGGTTTAAATTTGAGGATACTTGATGAGGGAGGAGAAATGAATCACTCGCCATCGGAGGATAGGGGTGGGATTTCTCAAAGATTTAAAACAAGGGCAGGGTTTGGATTCAGGTGTCAACAATGGTAGCATCTGCTGGGCTTTGAAACAGAGCTGGCTGCTTGGGCGCCAATTGTGCAAATGACTGCAGCTGCTGGGACAGCTATAGCGACATGTCTGTAATGACTAAGCGGCACTTGAGGTACCAAGAAAGGAAAATAAAGAATGCAAATTAACCTGAGGAGTTATTGATTCACAAGCACTAACGATGAAAGAGAATAAAAGTTTAAAAAATCTGTCAAATGAGGAAACTCAGTATTTGCTTAAAAAAAAAGGAACCTATTTTCTCTTATTATAAAACAGCAAGCTGTTCACTACAGGAATTCAGTTAATAATCATTTCCATCAAGACTGTAAGCAAATGGGGCTTTGTTCAAAATACATAAAGAAAAGCATATCTCTGAGGTGATTAATGATGTTTGCAGGAGGAAAAGGACCAGGGATCCAGCCTATAATAGTTTTATCACAGTTCTCTTGTCTTATTACCTAAATAATGCAAGTTGCCAGAATAGCTTTGAAGACCTCCCATTATAAAATAGTAGCCACTTCATGCTGTAAGCTAAGACTAAATTTTATTTATTTATTTATTTATTTTTGCAGGTTTTGGCTGGGGCTGGGTTTGAACCCACCACCTCTGGTATATGGGCTGGTGCCCTACTCCTTGAGCCACAGGTGCCACCCTAAGACTAAATTTTAATTCATCATTTAGCCTAAAAAGTAAGATTAAAATGAGGTGAGAGTTTTGCAAATGGTAAACTGGACTGTATTTTTACTATTTTAATAATTTCTTTTTTAAAGGTGAAATATGGCTCAGAGCCTGTAGCACAGTAGTTACGGTACCAGCCACATACACTGAGGGTAGTGGGTTCAAACCTGGCCCAGGCTAACTAAACAACTACAACAAAAAAATAGTCGGTCATTGTGGCAGGTACCTGTAGTCCCAGCTAGTTGGGAGGCTGAGGCAAGAAAATCACTTAGGCCCAAGGCAGTTTGAGGTTGTTGTGAGCTGTGATGCCACAGTACTCTACCGAGGGCAACATAGTGAGAGTCTATCCTAAAAAAATAAATAAATAAATAAAAGTGGAAGAAATTGTCCTTTTAGAATGAAAAGTATTTGCGCAACAACTTATTTTTTCTTTCCCTAAGCACTGGAGATGCGAAGACATTTGCTGACCAATTCATATATTTGATTGGACTGAAATATTTGGAGGAAAAAGTTTAAGGAAAAAAAAGCTTTCATAAACCAGAGTCAAAAAACACATGCCAATCCCCAGGAATTATTAAATGCATTTACATAGTTATTTTATCTGATCATCTTCATGCAAAAAAAAAAAAATAGGAGCTATCTATTATCCTCTCATTTTTACTGGCAAGAAAACTGAACTCCAGAAAGACAAAATTGTACAAGATTTCATGGGGAGTGGGAAAAGATTTGACCCTGACTGTTATATCCTTCATCAATTATATTTTTACACACAGAAATGTGGATAACTATTATCTCCAAGAGTAATGGGAAAGACATACTAAGTAAAAAGAGTGATCTAACCATTGTGATTCAACCATTGTTTAAAAACCATATCCTAACCATGCCTGGGGGGATGGTCCTAGGGGAGGTGGACTGAAACAATAAGGGTTTCACTTTCTCTTTCTTCATTTTCATACAAGAAACAAAGCCCAAAACATAACTAATTAGGAAATTATTTGACTCAGAATTAGATGAAAAACAATATTTTAATATGGTTTCTGTAATAAGTATGGTTTATCTCTGCCAAGAAAGTATCTGGGCATATGATATGTTCCTTATCAAAACTCAATGAGCTGGAAGTGGAAGAAGGAGATAAAAATGTGTTAAAATCCAGGTTTGAAAACTATTTTCAGAAGAAATCTTTAAGGAATTTTTTCTTCAAATTTCAGATTAATGTGAGGGTACATACAATCAGGTTATAATGTTTGCATTTTAAGATGAGGTCTGAGTTGTACTTGTGTCCTTCACCCAGGAAGTGTGCCATATACCTATTCATTTTATCCATTAGGTGGAAACTATCAAACCCCCTCCCTCCTCACTACTTGAATTTGATAGAGTTTTCCTGTCTTGTGGGCCTGAAGTTGTTACTCTAAGTTGTTTCTACTTAGTATTGAGTACGTGTGATGCTTGTTTTTCCATCCTTATGATAATTTACTTAGAAGAATGTTCTCCAAATCCTTCCAGGTTGTTGCAAAAGATTTTTAAAGACTCTCATTTTTTAATAGTTAAAATAGTGTTCCATAGTGTATATATATATATATGCATGCCACAGTTCATTAATCTATTCATGAGTTGATGCACACTTAGGCTGCTTCCATATCTCTGCAATTGTGAATTGAGCTACTATAAATATTTATGTGCAACATCCTTGTGTTAAATGATTTGTTTTTCTTTAGGGTAACTATCTAGTAATGGGATTACAAGATAAAAAGGAATGACTACTTTTAGTTCTGTGAGAAAATTCCATACTTCTTTCCATAAAGGCTGCACTAGTTTGCAGTCCTAGTAATAGTGCATGAGTCTTCCCTTCTCTCTGTACCCATACCAGCATCTGTTGTCTTGGGGCCTTGAGATGTGAATGTTTCTCAGTAGGGTTAGGAAATATCTCAAGGTGGTTTTGACTTGCATTTCTCTGATGATTAGGGATGATGGGCATTTTTTCATGTGTTTGCTGGCCATTCATCTATCTTCTTCAGAGAAGGTTCTGTTCATATCCCTTGTCCACTTATAAATGGGATTGATTGCTCTTTTCTTACCAATTCTAGTTCTCTGAAGAGTCTAGTTATCAGCTCTTTGTCATATTCATTTCATGCAAATATCTTCTCCCATTCTGAAGGCTGTCTATGTGCTATACTTGTTGTAACCTTAGCTGTGCTGAAGCCTTTTAGTTTCATCATGTCTTATTCATTTATTTTTGGTGTTGTTGCAACTGCCAAGGGGGTCTTCTTTATAAAATATTTTCTCAGGCCAATGTTGTTAAGAGTTTTTTTCACACTTTCTTCCAGAATTTTTATCATTTCGTTTCTTACATTTAAGTCTTTCATACAATGAGAGTTAATTTTAGTAAGTGAGAGGTGTGGTCCAGTTTCAGTCTTCCACATGTGGTCAAACAGTTCTCCCAACACCATTTATTAAATAGAGATTCTCCACCCCACCCCCCAAGTGTATACTTTTGTTTGGCTTATCAAAGACCAGATGGTGATATGTGGCTGGTTTCATCTCTAGGTTCTCCATTCTGTTCCCTAAATCTATATCTCTATTTTGAGGTCAATGCCATTCTGTTTTGATGGCTATAGACTTGTAGTATAACCTGAAATCTGGTAACAAGATGCCTCCAGATTTGTTCTTATTTTGTAGATTGCTATTAGAGGATTTTGTTTGATTCCATACAAAACACAGAACTGTTTCTTCAAGCCCCAATTCCAGCTAACTAGAGAGGGGCCCAGAACTGTCAGCTTAACTATTACAGTGACAGTGGACTTATCACCATCGAGACATGAACATATGATCTGAATCTACAGTGGACATTTCTGCTACTATGTGAGAAGGCCCACTCAATAACAAAGTCAACGCAAGGAAGATGGCAGAGTTGAGTCAAGAGATTACTAGAGCCAGCTCTGATGAAATAATTCTAAGTTAGCCCTACTCCGGAGTTGTCCAAAATGTTCTTTATTGTCGTCAATAAATAGCATTTTATTTAAGCCATTTTGTTTATGCCCACAAAAGCTCAAGAAGGAAAAAAAAGCCATACAGAAAAGTGGTCAGGGAATTGTTAACTGGAGGTTTTGGTTCTTCCGATAAATTAGGAGGCTATACTATCTGCTGAGAGTAAGATAAAAGTAGCAGGAAAATTAAGTTTGCAAGAGTCACTTTGAGAGGTGTTACTGAGATGTTACTGAAAGTCCAGCTGAGATGTAGGACCAAGAACTTGTAGTGATACAACTCCATGTAGCTGCTTGATTTGTCCAGTGACATTCAGATGCTAGAATACAGAAACTAATTATTCACATAGCTAGATAGTTACAGGGCTGGCGTTTTACAGAGGATAAGAAGGAAGAAAACACACATATAACAAGAAACTAAACTGAAAGACAAAAATCTAGGTGATATAAAAGACAAGAAAATTGGAAAAGAACTGGTATGTTGGCAGCTATATGATTTTTTGTTACAAAGTTAGGCATGCTGAGAATAATAGCAAGATAGCTAGGATAGGGCGGCGCCTGTGACTCCAAGGAGTAGAGCGCCACCCATATGCCAGAGGTAGCAGGTTCAAACCCAGCCCTGGCCAAAAACTGCAAAAAAAAAAAAAAAAGATAGCTAGGATAATAGTATGCCAGTGAAAACAATATGGTATCCTCACATTCGCAAATGTATTTGCAAGGGGAAGGGTATATGTGAACCACAGCAATAACACTATTTACCAGAATAGTCACAGCAAGATAGTTTTTCCATTCTAACAAAGAGAGGATATCTATACTGAAAAAGTTTCCAAATAGTCCAGAGGATCTTCAAATGTAGGGTGCTGGAAAAATAAGTGCCTTGATTTTATTTTTCATTCTCTTTCTCATCCTCTGCAGGTCACTGGAACCCAAAGAGCAAGGGAGCTTATTGACGGGGTCCATCTAGGTCAAACTCATAGCAAACAAAGGTTTAAGATTTAAAGATGGGCAATTATTAAGGATGGAAAGTTTGGGGGAGGTGACTGAAACGGGATAGAAACAGACTACACAGCCACTACAATTGATGAGGCCCGGTATGGTTAGGCTCAAAGATTGTGTGGATTGCCTATGTGAGCACTCAGGTCATTAAGGGCGATGAGGGTACTAGGTAGAGCGGCAGCGTGGAACGTGTGCCAAAGCTCTCCTTGAATGGAGGTCTAATAAACACCAGGATGTCAGAAGTCAACAGAAATTAGGAGAGAAAAAAGGATCGTTCACAGACATTACTTTACAGTCAGATTATGAGGACTAACAAGGTTCATGCGGAAGATAAACCTCCCTTTTCCCTTTCCCCACCTGCCTATTCCAGAAGAATGGGAGAACAAGCAGCTTCTTTGGAGAGGTCTGACTGCGTGTCTGTTCTAGGAAGGAGGCAGCTCCCAGGGATGGCAGAAAGGAGAGAGAATTCAGAGTTCTGGTATTCTGTTTCATCTTACCATCAAACAAAAAATACTTATGATCCTTTTCATTGCAGCACAAGGGTGTGATCAGATTGAAGAACACTACACTCTCAACGCTGCTGTTTAGCAGGAAAATTAACTTACAAAGATAGATCTCAGGGAGAGACACAAAAGGAACATGGCATTCTAAGACATTGAGTTGAGACAGACACTAAAATCTAAACAATTACTTACAATAATTGAGAATTAAGAAAATGATTTTTTAAAGAAAAAATTCCAGATAAATATGCAACCCATGGCAACCATTTCTCTTTGCTAAACCAGATAAAAAGAAAATTAATCAATACTGATTTTCTGAGCAACTGCTCTGCATAAGCCCCTGCATTCAAAAACATTAATAGTGGCAAGTAGCAAAAACACTACACACATGGAGGGAACATGACTAGGCAGCAGGTGGTAGGCCAAATACACAGTGTAGAGATCTCATTTCCATTACTTGCCAAGATATTCCATAATTACGTGTTCTGTCTTCTTAATGATACTTATGTTCAGGATTGTGATTATTCCTTTATCCCCAGGGAAAAACACATACCATATGCCTAGCATATACTTAATGATCAGTAATCAGATGATTTAATATCAGAAGCAGAGAGATCATTGTGAACTAGGGGAAGTCTCTGCGTGGAATCCAAGAACTTCGGTAACCTGGCTTCTTTTAACTAGCAGTATTATGCCCCACTAGCTCTAAAATAAAGTCAAACTACCATATTGCAAGTAATGCATTTTTTTAGCCCAAAAAATGTGGTAGAGAGATAATTGAGGTTCTGGTCCCTATCTATTTCTCTAGCTTTATCTTTCTCGGCAGGTATTCTTTCTTTGGTGAACTACTTGAAATTTTCCATGCTGCTGCCATTATGCCATATCATTGTACTGTCTCTAAATTATTTGTCTAAAATGTTTTCCTGATTCCTCATCAATCTATGAACAAACAAACTTCAAGATTCAAATATAGTTTCTCTAATATTCTCCTAAATGCATTCAGAGTAGGAATGGACTACTTACTGTCTGGGACTTCCACTGGCTTTATTGTTGTACTATTTCTCGCTATCTTACTAATTTATAAGTCTGTATCCAAACTAGTAGACTCTAAACTTGTTTAGGGAATAGTTTTATTTGTTTTTGTACCTCTAGTGATTAGTGAAATACATTGATATACTTGCTTATTAGTTTAATATGTACTAGTAAATGAATAAATTAAGAAGTGAATGTAACTCCGACTTCAACCATGGAACACAATGAAAATAAACATCCCCTCTTTGTGATAAGCAGAGTAATTCTTTCTCCTCCAAAAAGATATCCAAGTCCTGTTCCCAGAATCTGTTAGTATGTTAGGTTTCAAGACAAATAAGGTTACCTATTGAATTAAGGATATTAATTAGCTGATCCTAAAGTAGTGAACTCATCCTAAATTATGGAGAACCCAATGTAATAAGAAGGAGTCCTTCAGAAGACTCGAGTCAGAGAAAGATGTAATAATGCTAGCTTTGAAGATAGAAGGGGGCCATTGGCCAGGGAATATGGGCAGCCTTTAAAGACTAGACAAAGCAAGGAAACTTTTTCCCCTAGAGTCTCCACAAAGGAACACAGCTCTGTTGACACCTTGCTTTCAGCCCATGTCAGACTTTAAATGTACGGTGTCTAAACTCAGTAATTTGCTGTAATTTGTAACAGAAGCAATAGAAAACTAATACATACCTCAAAGCTCTTTTTAGTTCAACTTCTCGTGTGTCACTAACTTCTCACTACTTATTATGACAGTTGAATTAAAATAGCTATTATTTCCTAAGTATGTTATGGTCCAAACAAAATGCTCACCATGTTCTGGGATTATTTTATTTAATATTCATAAATAATTTTTTTCCATATTTTAGGTAAGGAATCAGAGGCTTAATGAACATAAGTAATGTTCTTACGTTTCTTAAGATCACATAGTAAACTCCAGTATAAGATCTTTAAGTGGGGAAACCTCACTCACCCTTATTTAACCCATAGGTCTTTTGACCCACTTACCTTGTGGAATCTTGGACATTCCTGTCACACAAAAACTGAGTCCAGTGTTCCATATGACAGCATTTTGTAGGCTTCTCTGGAATTTATATTCTACTGTTATCCTCTTACACTAAATTGCTACAAAAAGCAGGATAGTGGCATATTGATTACTGTCCTTAACTGTTCAAAAGAAATCCTTACTTAACTTTTCCCTTTTCCTCAAGATAGCAAAGATGCCTCAGAAGACATAGAATTTGGAGTACATATTTCTGCCTTCTCATTCTATCCTTTTTCACTTGCCCCCCTCCCTCTGCTAAGACAAAGAATAAAACTCCTGATGGGTGAAATTTACTGAATCTGATATCCACTGAGCCATGTTTTCCAGGAGGACATGATTATTGGTTTGAAAAAGCAACCCAAATCTTTCTGGCACTTAGACAAGGGATGTTTGGTGCAATATGACGGCTGCTCTCTAAGTGTGGTTACCAGACTAGCAGCATGAATATTATCTGAGAATTTATAAGATTGCACATTTTCCATGCCTGCCCTAGACATACTGGACCCAAAATTCTGGGGATGAGGCCCAACAATCTACTGTAACAAGCTTTCCAGGAGATTCTAAAGCTAACTCTAATATACAAAACAATGGAGTCAATAGACCTTGCAGCCCTGGGAAAGCCCAGTCAGAATGTTATTATAGCTTTTCAGTTAGAAATCAGAAAAGGAATGTTGATAGTCCACACTTTCAATTAAGCAGCAATTTTCAGAAATGTTGACTGTATTTGAAGGTTTGGGAATGCTTCTCAGCCACTAATAAAACTAACGCTTTCATCCCTATTTGCTACCATTATATTTATATTCCACTGATTAGAACCAGTGCAGCATGAAGGATAAATGTTTGAGCCATCAAATCTTCATCATATAGGACACTGACCAAAAAATCAACTTGAAGAGAAAACAAAACAACAAAATCTCCAAGGACTAATATTTGGATCAAGGATCGTAGCAAAAGACAGGCTTTTTTGAGATGTGGCAGTTACAGCAGTTTGGCCACACCTGCCAATACAGGCACAGCTGAGGTGAGTTTTTGATTAAGTATTTAAGGACCTTTTAGAAACAAAAGTAAGCAGAGCTTAAGCATGTAAATATTTTACGGTATTCGGAAATGTACCTTGTGTTTAGTCCAGCCTTCAGGTCTCAAGGGCTGGAACAGATATGAGCTAATCACCAGAAGGTGAGATTTAGGGCTAAACCAAAATTTGTACAATATAGCCACAGGTCCATAAATTCAAACAACATTACAATTCCCTCAATATAATCATCACTTGTTCTTTAAAATTTCTCCTGGTTGTTTTTATTTAAGCTAATAAAAGTTACATATTTCAGGACCTCAAACTATGAGTTCAACCTATGATTAATTTACCAATGAATAGATAACATGGGGAAAACATCATTTTCTACATTAAAATGGAGCCAACATTATGGAAACATTCAGACATAAAGGTTAAGAGAATGTATAAAAATGTTTCTCTGGAACACCTCTAGGTATTAATTATTTCTCAGAGATTCAAAAAGGAAAAGAATCATATTAAAAATATAGTTTGCTGGCTTTGATGCCTATAGCTCAGCAGCTAAGGTGCCAGCCAGCTGGTGGGTTCAAACCCAGCCCAGGCCTGCCAAACAACAATGGCAACTACAACCAAAAAATAGCCAGGCAATGTGGCAGGGACTTGTAGTCCCAGCTCCTTGGGAGACTGAGGCAAAAGACTTGCTTAAGCCCAAGAGTTTGAGGTTGCTGTGAGCTATGACACCACAGCACTTTACTAAGGGTGACATAGTGAGACTATGTCTCTCTCTCTATATATATATATATATGATTTTGCATGTATGTACATAGTATGCTTATAGTGAACTCAGGATCAGTAGAAAGATGGAGAAAAAAAGAACCTGGTCAATGAATCAGAAGAGAGAAATCTCCAAAGAAAGATGAATTCATTAAATGATAGGCTAGAGGATAATTACATGGAAAATTAAACAAAAGAGACATATTCAAGTTGCTACCAGGGATTGTGTATTACAGAGTATGAATGAAGAAGGAAGAAGACTAATGGGAGGAAAAGACATCTTCAGAGACCACATCACCATAATGACCTGTACAGAACAGGAGGGAGGAAATCCATATCCCGATGCTACAAGAAAAGGAGGATGCACAGGAAATGATGTAGCTGCCTTGCGGTAGCACAGATGATTACTTAGGTATGGGAAAGTCTAAGCTAGAGGAAAGACAAGGTTTAATGGAGGGCACATGGCAGAATGTCGACCTGAGTGGACCCCTTGGGGACTCAAGCTGTACAAACAGCAACAGCAGCTTCATTTATTTCAGGAGTTTATTGAGGATGAGATATTAATTTAGATAAATGTAGGTATTATTAAGAAACTTTCTAGACGGGCGCGGTGGCTCACGCCTGTAATCCCAGCACTGTGGGAGGCTGAGGAGGGAGAATCGCTGGAGCTCAGGAGTTCGAGACTCGACTGAGTGAAAGTGAGACCCCGACTCATGAAAAAAATGGAAAAACCCAGCCGGGCGCCACAGCGAGCGAGCGCCTGTAATCCCAGCGGCTTCCGGAG
>CAUYQV010119362.1:0-16762 GCA_963574575.1 Galagoides demidoff
CTGCCTGTAGTCCCAGGTACTTGAGAGGTGGAAGCAGGAGACTCGCTTGAGCTCAGGAGTTGGAGGTTGCTATGAGCTGTGATGTCATGGCACTCTACCCAGGGTGACAGCTTGAGGCTCTGTCTCAAAAAAAAAAAAAAAGAATACACAGTAGGTTATAGGAATGAAATGTTCTACCAACTCACACAAAAGGATCAGAGCACAACCTTTCCACACTTAGAATTTTATGGGAAGACAGTACTAAGGTCTTAAGGACTAATAAAGGTTGTAAAAACAATGCAGGGATAATAGTGGTTACCTTCACTGGATGGTGCTAGGTGTTGTTTATCAAAGATTGATAGAAGTCTTCCTTAGAAGCTAAAGAGAGAAAAGAAATATCTGAGTTAACAGTTCATCACAAGACCAATAGAGCACGTTCATGAGGAGGATTCACATTTACCTCTTGGCATTGTAATTTGCAACTGTTTTATTCAGGATACAACATAATTCTTAGTTTCAACTAATGAAGAAATTTTTTCATAACTGTAAATGAATCACAGTGGTTCTACCAGTGTTGTTTTATTCTACTTCATGATACTTCATAACAAGCAATACTGATGCACTAATGGGTCCTTATAGTCAAAGCATCTAGAAAAAAAATGTTCAGGTGAAATCAAAGAACATATTCTTTGAGGCACATACACTTAGGTAAGTATGATTACTAAGAGGTTATCATCCTTAGTAGGCAAGTTATTGCCTCTGCATTCTGCCCTAGGATACTTAGATGAAATCCCAGAGAAGTGCAACTTCAGACTCTCACACCCTCAAACATGCATCCTGTGGGTGAACATGCTCCGGGTAATTATATTTCTACACGCTTCTCTCCTGTGCCAAGTATGCCCCCTGGCATGCCCCTGCGTTTTCCTTAAGCAAAAATGTACATATACTAATATGTAGTTATTATAAGATGAAGGAATGTCTAGGCAATAAGGATCAAAATGACTCTATTTCCCTTTGTCTTTACCTGACTCAGTGACATAATTTTTCATATTATCCCTTGTGCATTTGAGGTCAGGAGTTCAAGACCAGCCTGAGCAAGAATGAGACTCTGTCTCTACTAGAACTAGAAAAATTACCCTGGTGGGTAGTATAGTGGACACTAGTGTTGCCATCTGTCCAGGAGACTGAGGCAGGAGGATCACTTGTACCCTGGAGTTTGAGGTTGCTATGAGTTAAGCTGATGGCGCAGCAATCTAGCCTGGGTAACAGGGAGACTCTGTCTCACAAAAAAAAAAAAAGCCTTGAGGTGAAATACAATTTTGTTAGATTTTTTATTATATATATATATATATATATATTTTTTGAGACAGTCTCACTATGTCGCCCCTGATAGAGTGTTGTGGCGTCACAGCTCACAGCAACCTCAAACTCTTGGGCTTAAGCAATTCTCTTGCCTTAGCCTCCCCAAATAGCTGGAACTATAGGCTCCTGCCACAACGCCTGGCTATTTGTTGTTGCAGTTGTGATTGTTTAGCCAGCCTGGGCTGGGTTCAAACCTGCCACTCTCAGTGTATGTGGCTGGTGCCATAACCACTGTACTCCAGGCGCCGAGTCATAATATATATATATATATATTTTTTTTTTTTTTTTTTTTTTTTTTTTTGTAGAGACAGAGTCTCACTTTATCACCCTTGGTAGAGTGCCATGGCATCACACAGCTCACAGCAACCTCCAACTCCTTGGCCCAAGTGACTTTCTAGCCTCAGCCTCCTGAGTAGCTGGGACTACAGGCACCTGCCACAATGCCCGGCTACCCTTTGGTTGCAGTTTGGCCCGGGCCAGGGTTTGAACCCGCCACCCTCGGTATATGGGGCCGGTGCCCTACTCAATGAGTGACAGGCGCCGCCCATATATGTATATATGTTTTGAGACAGAGTCTCACTTTGTCACCCTGGGTAGAGTACTGTGGCATCACAGCTCACAGCAACCTCCAGCTCTTGGGCTTAGGTGATTCTCTTGCCTCAGCCTCCCAAGTAAGCTGGGACTACAGGTGTCAGCCACAACACCTGGCTATTTTTTTGTTGCAGTTTGGCCGGGGCTGGGTTCAAATCTGCCACCCTCCGTATATGGGGCCGGTGCCCTACTCACTGAACCACAGGCGCCACCCCATAAAATATTTTTTTATAATAGAAACTAGATCACTGTGTGGAAATGCTTATTATAAGTATGATAAAGGAGTTTTACAACAGGATTTTTACAAAATTAGGGAGACAATTTTCAGATTATGATATGAAGCAATATATATACCATGGTGAGTTTTCAAGTCCAATAAAATTATCTGGTCGTCAACATGAGTTTTTAATTTCATTTTTTTCTCTTCGGTATACTGTAGGTTAGTGTGTATATTTAATGTATTTTTTTGCTGTGTTACTCCAGTGATAAATTTAGAGTTTGTGAATGTGGGGTGCTGTTTGGAAACAGATTTTTTTTTCTTTGAGACAGAGTCTCACTATGTCGCCCTGGGTTGAGTGCTATGGCATCATAGCTCACAGCAACCTTGAACTCTTGGGCTTAAGTGATTTTCTTCCCTCAGCCTCCCAAGTAGCTGGGACTACAACTGTCCACCACAACGCCTGGCTATTTTTTGGTTGTAGTTGTCATTGTTTGGCAGGCCTGGGGTGGGTTCGAACCTGCCAGCTCTGGTGTACGTGGCTGGCATCCTAGCCGCTGAGCTTAGGCACTGAGCCACGGAGACAGATATTGTGACATGAGTATGCTCATAGGACAACAGCAGGCAAAAACTAAGTTCTCTATCTATCAACATGAAAAAGCAGTGTACATTAAAGTCTATAGTGTAGGGACAACTTTGGGAGAGTATAAAATAGTGAACTAAAATTTCTTAATGTGGGCCTGGTCTCAGAACAGATACTTAAAATTGCATGTTTGGAACTTAATCAGTATCTGCAGAGGTAAATGAAAAGGTAGTAAGAGGGAAAATCTCCCATACTTCAAGTTGATTTTGTGACAAGAAGATATTCCTTATTGCTAAATCCCTAGAGCCATTGTGCCATCTTCTGGCTGGTATTTCTATTCAGAGTGACAGTCTTTCAGGAAAGCAAGATGCTTTTGGTTCCCAACTGGCACCCAATAGATTTTATTTCATCCAAAATTACTTAATAAAAAAGGAAATTATATAATAAATGCATTTTCTTGTAACAATTTCAAGTTAGATATGGTTGTACACACTTATAATATGAACTCCCTAGGAAGCTCAGACAGGAGGATCATTTGAGAAGAGAAAACGAAGAAAAGACCTAAAATATATAGCAGTTTAGCTGAGTACAGTTTCTCAGTCCTGTAATCCTAGCACTCTGAGAGGCTAAGTCAGGTGGATTGCTGTAGGTCAGCAGTTCAAGACCAGTCTGCACAAAAGTGAGACTCCGGTTCTACTAAAAATGAACAACTAGCCAAGGATTGTAGTGGGTGCCTATAGTCCCAGTTACATGGGAGGCTGAGGCTAGATGATCTCTTGAGCCCAACAGCATGAGATGTCTGTGAGGCATGACACCACACTATTCAGGTGACAGAGTTAAGACTCTCTCTTAAAAACACACACACACACACACACACATATATATACATATATAATAATTTTAAAATAAAAGTGCACTTTCTAATGACCTTCATAATGAACTTACATTCACATACATTATGGTACATTTAGGACATATTAATGTACCCCTACTATGAGGACAACGAAGATTGTTTTAGGTTCAGCGCCTGTGGCTCAAGCGGCTAAGGCGCCAGCCACATACACCTGAGGTGGCGGGTTCGAATCCAGCCTGGGTCCACCAAACAACAATGATGGCTGCAACCACAAAATAGCCAGGCATTGTGGCAGGCACCTGTAGTCCCAGTTACTTGGGAGGCTGAGGCAAGAGACTTGCTTGAGCCTAGGAGTTGGAGGTTACAGTGAGCTGTGATGCCACGGCACTCTACCCAGGGTGATAAAGCTTGAGGCTCTGTCTCAAAAAAAAAAAAGATTATTTTAAAGGTACATAATGTCAAGAGTGTAAGAGGGCTCGGCACCTGTAGCTCAGGTGGCTAAGGTGCCAGCCACATGCACCTAAGGTGGCGGGTTCAAATCCAGCCCAGCTGCCTGGGCCCACCAAACAATGATGGCTGCAACCGAAAAATAGCAGGGGGTTGTGGCAGGTGCCTGTGGTCCCAGCTACCTGGGAGGCTGAGGCAGGAAACTCGCTTGAGCTCTGGAGTTGGAGGTTGCTGTGAGCTGTGATGCCACAGCACTCTGCCCAGGGGTACAGCTTGAGGCTCTGTCTCAAAAACAAGCAAACAAACAAAAAAAACTATCATTCCCTCATTGGATGTTCTTGATACCCTTTTCATAGATAGTACTGAAAAATTATTGCTTGTAGAAATGAGTTCATTTAAATTTGATAGTCTTGTTTCACTTTCTTTGAGGTTTAATCAAAGAGAATAACCTCCCTATCAAATGCCCTTGGTTAGAAGTACAGTAAATTATTTATTCTTTAGGAGAAAATAAATTCAAATGTCTTTTTTTTTAGTCTTACCAAGATTTAATGTATACTTATTCTTTTTTTTTTTTTGAGATGGAGCCTCAAGCTATCCCCCTGGGTAGAGTGCCATGGCATCACAGCTCATAGCAACCTCCAACTCCTAGGCTTAAGTGAGTCTCCTGCCTCTGCCTCCCAAGTAGCTGGGACCACAAGCGCCTGCCACAATGCCCGGCCATTTTTTTTTTTGGTTGCAGTCATCATTGTTGTTTGGTGGGCCTGGGCTGGGGATTTGAACCCGCCACCTTAGGTGTACGTGGCTGGTGCCTTAGCCGATTGAGCCACAGGCGCCAAGCCATGTATACTTATTCTTAATATGTGGAACATATAGTATAAACATTTCATAGTGAATAAATGATATTCATTGAGCAAAAAAAGGGAAAAAAGGAGGAATTTACATCATTTTAGCTACATTGTTGAAATACAAATATGCAGATTTTATCACTGAAAAAATCTCAGTTGTGTTCCTTCACCTCGAAGACATCGATCTTACAAGCTTTGTAACTCACAAAGCAGATAACACTCAAATAGAACACAAAGGCCTAAAATAGATCATAAAATTTAAATGAAGTACATAGACTAACTTCAGAATCTAGTGAAATGTATCTCATATTATGTTAGACATTACTGACTTAAGCATATTATGATGTAAAGAAAGATTATCTCATACTCATTATCTCGTATTTGTGGTAGCTCTCTCAATTATGGAATAGAACATGCACAAAGGAGAACAATGTAATTTATATATTTTTGGAAAATGTATTGCAGGCTCAGCACCTGTAGCTCAAGTTGCTAAAGTGCCAGCCACATACACCAGAGCTGGCGGGTTCAAACCCAACCCAGGCCAAACAACAATGACAACTAACAACCAAAAAATAGCTGGGCATTGTGGCCAACGCCTGTAGTCCCAGATACTTGGGAGACTGAGGCAAGAGAATCGCTTAAGCCTAGGAGTTGGAGGTTGCTGTGAGCTGTGATGCTACAGCATATTCTACCCAGGGCAACAGCTTGAGGCTCTTGTCTCCAAAAAAAAAAAAAGTATTGCGCAAAGTATTAAAGCAGCAGTTGGTGGTTTAACTTATCAGAAACCTTAGCTTTCCACCACAGGTCTTGTCCTTCTGTAAGTGAACACAAGTTTCACTTTTTCCCTCTGGGGCAGATGGGGAATAGAAATAGAAATGAGGTGTATGTGTGGAAGGAAGGTTCATGGCATTAAATTGCAAATTCTTTGCATGAAGTTTTGTATTTCTCATTCTAGTTTGCCTCCCCTTCACAGATAATTTGAAGACATTTAGACTCAACTGCTTAAATTAATTTTAATTACAGAACTTCTCAGGAGCTAGTCACCACAGAAACATCCACCCCCTACGGAAATTCTGTCTCTGACTGCTGAGAGGCTTGAGCCTCAGTAGGATTACTGGGTGAAATCGCTAGCAAAAACCAGTTTTATAATAACATAAACCATTTCTAACTTAAGAGGAAAACAGTTTGGTTTGAACTTCAGTGTTGCACACACCTGTGCTTCTAACTGGTAGCTGAAACATTTACTCTGTTACACAGAACTCTGTGCAGGCTCAGCGTGTGGGAGCCCAGCGCAGGCCCGCCCCGGATGCCCTCTCACCGCCCCCTTTCGCCCCGCAGGCCCCTCCCCTCCAACCCCGCAGGCTACTCCCTTACCCACAGGCTCAGTCTCGCCCGTCGGCCCCGCCCCGCAGGCCCGTCTGGCCCCGCCCCCGGGCCTCTGCGTCTCTTCCCTCTGCGCAGTTTCCCGCAGACCCGGAAGCGGATCGAGAGAAGCAAACATCAAACTGCGGAGTGTTGTAGTCCCTCCGTCTGGATTAAACCTACGCTTCGCTGTCTTCCGTCTTCCATGCTCAGCACCTACGGACCTTGAGATCCCCGCTCCGCCCCCTCCATCCCAGGTAAATACCTTGCCATGTGAGTCCGGGAGCAGCTTCCCGTTGGGTTAAAACATCTGAGGCTGGTCCGCCCCGGGTCTTTACCCGTTCGGGCCGAGTAAACACCGCCTTTGGCAGTTTTAAACCTTTAAGCAAGGTGCCCCGTTAACGCAGTAGGTAGCCCGTCAGTCTCATAAACCTTTAAGCAGAGGTTTTCTTTCCTAAACCCTTTACTGAACTCTCGCTCTGAGCCACGTAGCACAGCTGCGTGGTGCATTTTCTCCCTTTGTCGGCGCCTGGGGGGCAGCACGGCTGCTCCGAGAGGCCGCATCCTTCCGCTGCCGGGGTCCTGGGATTCTGCAGCCCCCACTCTTCTAAGGCACAGTCGCCCCATCACTCCTTCTCAGGCCTGATCCTGCACCCCAGACCTCCCCTTCATCGCTTCCCCTGACCAAGAGGTGACCGAGGCCTGTGTTTTGACGCTCGCTCGATGTTCTGTGTACCCAGTCCCACCCTCAGCCCCGGAAAAGGCTACTCTTCTGGGAGGTGGGCATCTCATTCCATCCCCTTCCCTGTGAATACATGGGCAAAAGGGATTAGGAGAAGGAGACAGCAACTGAGAGGAAATAAGACTGAGAAGCAATAAAAAAGAATAGGTAAGAACCATAAAAAGATGTCGAAGCAAAGAATGAGGGAGAGCTTTGCAAAGAGCCGTGAAAGAAGAAAGAAGTGGTGAAAGAAGAAGCCGAGAAAGTAGGGGAGGGGGGAGTAACTGGAAATGTAGAGAAAAGCTCGATGCCCTGAGAAATGAAGGGCATCCAAGGAGCAGCAAAGGGGGAGGCACCTCAGGCCGATAGCGGGGCAAGGGGGGAGGAGGACAGATTTGGAGGCGGAGCAGACAGCTACCTGGTGCTGGAACAAGAGGGGGCCAAGTGACAAGGAGAGCAGAGGGGGAAGCAGAGAAAGAGGAAGTCTAGGAACCTAGAGATGCCAGAGTGGGAACAAGGGGATGTAACAGGAAAGAGGAAATTCAAGAGAAGAAAGAGGCAGGAGCATATGGAATTGGGGACAATCAAAAGATTATATAGGCTCTGCGCCTGTGGCTCAAGTGGCTAAGGCGCCAGCCACATACACCTAAGGTGGTGGGTTCGAATCCAGCCTGGGCCGCCAAACAAAAATAATGGCTGCAACCAAAAAATATAGCCAGGCGTTGTGGTGGGCGCCTGTGGTCCCAGCTACTTGGGAGGCGGGGGCAGGAGACTCGCTTGAACCCAGGAGTTGGAGGTTGCTATGAGCTGTGATGCCACAGCACTCCACCCAGGGGGACAGCTTGAGGCTCTGTCTCCAAAAAAAAAAAAAAAAAAAAAAAAAAAAAGATTAAATAAAGGGCAAAGCAGGTCAAACAAAAGAATGGAGCAAAACAGATGTAAGAGAAAACGAAACAGAAGTGGAGAAACAGTAGAAAGGAGAGGGGGCACAAAATCAGCAGAATCCTGAAAATGACAGGAACCAAAAAGAGAAGGTGGCAGTGGGAGAGAATGTACAGAAAGAGGGAGGGAAACTCAGAATTATGGGAACCCTGGGTCCAGATGAGTGGTGACATGATTGGGTTTGATGATTAAGTTATGACTTCCATTTCTCTATTATCTAATAAATTTAAATTATAGTCTCATTGTTTAGATTATACAGATGAGGGTGAGAATTATGTAGCTCTTGTCTACAAGGCCAGTGCATTTTATAATTCTTGGTATCAAAGGCTGATGACCTCTTGCAATCCCTGTTGAGCCAGAGAGCAGTGACTTGACTCTTTCAGTTGCAGCTCACCCTTTTCTTTTTTTCCTGGGAGTGGAGAATGGGAGAATGAAGTGGGGAAGAAGTAACTGACTCACTGCATGGGGCTGGGGTTTTTTTTGTAATAAATTTACTTTTTTTTTCTTTCTAGTCCCTTTCATTTCATTCATGGTTCATTTTCAAAGGCTGAGGTGAATTTTAAGAGTTTCTTTTCTCTCTCTCTCTTTTTTTTTTTTGAGACAGAGTCTCAAGCTGTCACCCTGGGTAGAGTGTCATGGTGTCGCAGCTCACAGCAGTCTCATACTCTTGGGCTTAAGCAATTCTCTTGTCTCAGCCTCCCAAGTAGCTGGGACCACAGGCATCTGCCACAACCCCTGGCCATTTTTTTTGGTTGTAGTTGTCATTGTTGTTTGGCGGGCCTGGGCTGGATTTGAACCTGCCAGTTCTGGTGTATGTGGCTGGTGCCCTGGCCACTTAAGCTACAGGTGCCAAGCCAGTTAATAGAGTTTCTATATTTTTATATACAATTAGTTCTGAGTCAAGCTTTGATAGATTACAGTAATCAGCTCATGTCATTTTCATCTGAATATGATCTTTTTAAAAATTATTTGGGGGCTGGGTGAGGGGGCTCATACCTGTAATCCTAGCACTCTGCGAGGCTGAGGCAGGTGAATTGCCTGAGCTCAAGAGTTCCAGACCAGCCTGACCCCATCACTAAAAATACCCAGGCATTGTGGTCAATTCCTATAGTCTCCAGCTACTACTTGGGAGGCTGAGGTAAGAGGATCACTTAAGCCCAAGAGTTTGAGATTGCTGTGAGCTATGATGCCATGGTACTCTACCAAGGGTGACAAAGTGAGACTCTTCTCAAATAAATAAATGTTTCCACTTTGACTACAGAATTCTTTTTTTTTTTTTTTGAGACAGAGTCTCACTATGTCGCCCTGGGTAGAGTGCCGTGGCATCACAGCTCACAGCAACCTCCAACTCCTGGCCTCAAGTGATTCTCTTGCCTCACCCTCCCAAGTAGCTGGGACCACAGGCACCCCCCAGAATGCCTGGCTATTTTTTTGTTGTTTGGCAGGCCTGCACTGGATTTGAACCCGCCATCTCTGGTATATATGGCTGACGCCCTAGCCACTGAGCTATAGGCACCTAGCCAGAATTCATTATTTTTTAAAAATAATTTCAAAATTATTTTCCTTTGAAATCACATCTTCTTCAGATTGAGGTCTCCATGCTTTCTACTCTTTATCATATATTAGAAACATTGCTTTGGTAACTGGTAGGTAATTTTGGATTGTTTCAATATGTACTTGGTTTAAGATGTTGGTGGCCTTTTACCTTAACATCAGAACCTAGTTAAACCAGTTACTCTATTTGTTTTCTTGAGAGATAGTCTCATTTTGTCACCCTTGGTAGAGTGCTGTAGCATCATAGCTCACAGCAACCTCAAACTCTTGAGCTCAATAATTCTGTTGCCTCAGCCTCCCAAGTAGCTGGGACTACAGGCACTTGCCACAATGCCTGGCTATTTTGACAGATAGTGTCTTACCCTTGCTCAGGCTGGTTTCAAACTCCTGAGCTCAAGCAATCCACCCATCTCAGCCTCCCAGAGTGCTAGGATTACAGGTGTGAGCCACTGCACTCGGCCCAGTTACTCTATTTTTGTTATTATCTCTTAAAACAGTAAGCTGGGAGCTGCTAAGTAGATGTTTCCATCAAGTCCCTTTTGTCTTTTCCGTTCTCTGCAAATGTTGAAGAATTGGGTTGGATTGACATGGAACGTTGTTCCAACAGAGCCCTGTGTTCATGAAAAATGTCCTCAGAGCTCATTTCTACAGCTGTCTCTTTCATTGTTTTCAACCCCAATAGTCAATGTGCTCACAATTCCACATTTTGTAAGTGTGTTACTGTGTTTTTTTGGGAAAAGAAGAATTAAATGTTTGGGGTCCAGGTGATAAAACCTTGAAAGAGAAGTTTGTTTTGCTCAGGTATGTGAAAGAAGGTCCTAGAATTTTTGAGGGAAGGTATGATAAAGAACAACCCTCCCCACTGACCCAACAGAACCAGTGGCACCTACTCATTCTCACTCAGCCCACACCTCAGGATGCCTGATGTAATATCTGTGCCTGAGGGCCTCAGTAAACCTACCTGTGACATGGAGGTGAGGGACTGTACCAGAAGACCTCAGTATGAGCCACACTGACCGCTTAAATGCCTGGCAAAATTGGGTATGCATCTGTGTTTGGCAGTTCTGGGAGAGAAGAGTGCCTAGTGTAATAAGGATGTTAAATGAAAAAGAGCCTCAAAGAGCTCTGACTCTGTACATTGCCCAGCAGAAGGCAAAGTCCCTGAGCACAACTGATGATGGGCAGAGAGAGGCTGGAGACCCAGGAAGAGTAAAGGAATAACACAGACAGCTAAAATGGGGGCACCTTAGTCCTGTGAAAGTGAGAAGGAAGTAAAATCACACAGATGGATCCGAGGCTGTCTTCAGAGGCCCTTCTATGCGTTAGGATTACCAGGGCTAAATCTAAAGGCAGGTCCTGTTGATCCCTGACATTGAGCCCTCCAGTGGCGTCATGGTCCTCAAGAAAAATCCAGATTCCCCTATTACCCCACAGCCCCCTGTCATCAGAGCGCTTCTACTATGTGCAGCCTCATCCTATGAGCTCAGCCTCCTCATAGCTCACTCTGCCCCAGTCACATTTGACATTTCTCTTTTTCCAAACCCTTCCCTATGTCAAGTCTTTGTCCCTAATCTTACCCTTCTTTCCTAAATTATCCTGCCTCTGGCCCTTTGTCCTTCAGATCTAGGCTCGTCCCCAACCCAGCCCCATCATTTCATGTTCCTGTCAATTTCTACCACATTACTCAGGTTTTATTATCTTTGAATCAATCACAATATCAGAAACGCTCTTCCACACCGATCATTTGCATCTTTTGTGTTTTCCCAACACTGGAGGACACACTGGAGTCTCCTTCATTGGACAATTATAACACCTGCTCTGGGGCTGTGGTGAGATACTGAGGCCTGAGTCTTTCTCAGGGAAGACCAGGGTGACAGGACAGTGGATAAAGATGGTTGCATATTTCTTTTGGAATTTCAATTCTGATTAATCTAAACTTCCTGTGGCTACTTTATTTTACTCAAAATGAGCAGAAGAATGTACTGAGGCCTTCAAGGCCCTACACGCCTTGTGTCCTCAGACAGTGTGCTGAAGTGTCCCCATTTTAGCCATCTGTGTCATTCCTTTACTCCTCCTGGGTCTCCAGCTTCTGCCCATCAGCAGGGACCAGTTGCCATTGTGTTCAGGGGCCTTGCCTTCTGCTGGGCCATGTACAGAGTCAGGGCTCTTGGCTTCCCTTCAGGAAGGGTGGAGATAAAGGAGCCTGAGGAGCACAAAGGGGGTACCCCTAAAGAACTAGGGAATCCTTCAGGTGAGACATGGGAACAGTGGTGGCCTCCCTCATAAAATCTGGTGCCAGTTAACTCAATGTACCCAATCTTTGCTTGCCTTTAAACCAGCCTCCATATTGTCCCAGATGGTGGCAGTTTCTTCCGGCACTGCTAGCTTCTTAGACTACAACCAGAGGCCCACTGCCTTTCATGTGGTGGTTTGGGTCTATTCCTGCTATGTTGCTGTCTTCGGAGTCCCCTGTGCCTTTCAGTCTAGTTCGTTCTACTTGGGTTTTTTTTTTTTTTTTGAGACAGAGCCTCAAGCTGTCCCCCTGGGTAGAGTGCTGTGGCATCACAGCTCGCAGCAACCTCCAACTCCTGGGCTCAAGCAAGTCTCCTGCCTCCGCCTCCCAAGTAGCTGGGACCACAGGCGCCTGCCGCAACATCCAGCTATTTTTTGGTTGTAGCCGTCATTGTTGTTTGGCGGGCCTGGGCTGGATTCAAACCTGCCACCTTAGGTGTATGTGGCTGGCGCCTTAGCCACTTGAGCCACAGGTGCTGAGCCTCTTCTTGGGGTTTTAAAGTGAGGATGGCCTCTGTATAAGTTCTGTGAAAGGTGTGTGCCCATTTCAAATGTGGCTGTTGGATCAGGAGTGTATGGAACTTTTTGAAAGGAATATCTCAGAACTAGATGGAGCACCTGGAAGTGGGTTTGTTGGCGGGTGGGGGGGGCATTGTGGGGCTTCATGGGTTGTTTTGGAGGGCCCCAGTGCCATAGTTCAGAGCTGCTGGAACAGAGAGGCTGAGCTTTATATGCAGGGGTTTAGCTGGGAAACTTAGGGTTACAGTGCAGAGGACCAAAGGCAATGGAATCAGGCGGAGGAAAACACCCTCCAGAGTAGTTAGAACCAAGACTGCAGATGAATCCACCAGGAGCTCTGGCAGGAGGAGGATGGGCACCCTGGAACGATGTGCTGTATCCCAGAGTCACACTGCAGCTTCTGCTCCACACAGACTTGTGGAGTCTTCTGGGAATGCAGAAATTGTCCTGCAACCCATGGAGGAATTCTACGGGAAATTTCAGGAATCCAGAAATCATCTTTTGAGTTGCCTGTGTTATTTTGTGTTGCAGGTCAGGAAGCTTTTGAAGGTAAAATAGCAGCTTTGGTGTGTTCTATGGGAGATGTTAGGGTCTTATTGAGGCTTGTGCACCTCTGTTCTTTTGAAACAGGGTCTCTATCATCTGGGTAATACTGTAGTGTGGCGTCATAGCTCACTGCAACCTCAGACTTCTAGGCCCAGGTGATCCTCCTGCCTCAGCCTCCCAAGTAGCTGAAACAACAGGTGCCCATCACAATGCCCAGCTAGTTTTTCTGTTTTTAGTAGAGACAGGGTCTCACTTTTGTTCAAGCTGGTCTCAGATTCCTGAGCTCAAGGGGTCCTCCATCTTGGCTTCTCAGAGTGCTGGGACCCAACCCGATGTGACAATGTTTTGATGACAGCAAAGTTTCTCTCAAAGGTATTTGAGGATTTAAGTCATCACTGGTGTGGAGGAGAATAATGAGCATGAAGAGGAATAGTGCAAATTAGTTTCTGTTTGTGAAGTTACTGCTTTTTTTTAAAGTAACAGTTCTTAACCTAACTAACCACAGGCCTTAGTCCCACAGGCCAGTTATTTTCCCTCTAATAGCCTGTGGAACTGATGCGGGGCTGAAACTGTCCTCTCTGAATGAGTGGGAAACAGAAATGAATGGTGTGCCGCTGGTGCATTAGCATCAAATGGCGTTTCATGCTCTGGTTTGCATTTCCATCAGAGAGAGTTGCAAGATTTGTTTCATTAAATTGCTTAATTTTAATTGCAGGAACTTTCCTGGATCCAATCGCAATCCAACGTTGACCTGCCCAGTGAGATCCCAGTTCCCACACTTGAGTTGTCCCAGCCTGCCTGGTAGGTCTTGCCTATAAAACTCCCAGAACAGAGCCACCCTGGGGGCTGGGGGGTATAACAGAGAAGAAGGAATTTAACAGGGAGAGTATTGGGGGAGCAGAGATAGGGAAGAAAGAGATGCAAATATATGAGATTGGGGACAATCAAAAGACTGGGGAGAGAAAGCCTCAGCAGGTGAAACAAGTTGCAAGAATGTATCAAATCAGGTGGAAGAAAAGGAGAAAAAGAGCAGGCAAGGAGAGAGGCACAGATGAGTAGCAGAAGCCCAAGGGTAACAGAAAAGAAAAGGCTAGAAAGAGGATGCACAGAGTGAGGGCAGAAAATAGGAATGAAGAAAGAGTGGCGAGTTGATTGAATATGATGAGTAAGTTGTGATTTCTATCTTTAGAGAAATTTTATTTTTTATTTTTTTCTTTTTTTAGAGACAGAGTCTCACTTTGTCACCCACTGTAGAGTACAGTGGCATCACAGCTCACAGCAACCTCCAGCTCTTGTGCTTAGGCGATTCTCTTACCTCAGCCTCCCAGGTAGCTGGGATTATAGGCACCTGCCACAATGCCTGGCTATTTTTTTGTTTAGCTGGCCCAGGCTGGGTTCGAACCCGCCACCCTTGGCATATATGACTGGCGCTGTGACCACTGTGCTACAAACGCCAAGCCTTTATTTTTAAAATTTATTTAATTTTATTATTTAAAAAAATTTTTAGAGACAGAATCTCAGTTTGTTGCCCTCAGTAGAGTGCTCTGGTGTCACAGCTTACAGCAACCTCCAGCGGTGGGGCTTAGGCTATTTTCTTGCCTCAGCCTCCCAAGTAGCTGAGACTACAGGTGCCTGCCACAATGCCTGGCTATTTTTTGTTGCAGTTTGGCTGGAGCCAGGTTCTAACCTGCCACCCTCGGTATATGGGGCCAGCGCCTTACCCATTGAGCCACAGGTGCCACCGTCTTTATAGAAATTTTAATATGTTTGTTAAAATTATGCAGATGCTGGTGAAAATGGCAAAAGTCCTGTCTATATGACATGTACATTTTTAAAACTCTCAGTATCAGAGTCTAGTTTCCATTTGTAGTCGCTGTTCAGCCAGAGGGCAGTGACTTGACTCATTTAGTTGTGAGTTGCCCTCTTCTCTTTTCCTGGGATGGGGTGGGGTGTGGGTACATGTATGTATGCAATTGTCCATGTCATATGGTTCTGTGTATCTTTTGTTTTTTGGCCTTCTACCATCTGAGTGACAGATGAGGTGAGGTGACAACAAAGCCCCAAGAAAGAGAAAAGTCACAACATGGGGAGTGTGTTGGGCATGCCCCCTTCAATGGAGCTCAACCCTGGTTTCACAACACAGTGCTGAGGCATTCTGCAAATAAGCTTCTGTGTCCCCTAACTAGAGATTGTCCTTCAGATAGGTTGAGGCTCAGCTTCAACAATATGTTCACTGCTCCAGGTGTGTCCGGTCTGTATACTGCATTGAACACCAAACTCTGATGGCCATTTGTGAGGGCTGAGCTCAGCCTGTGATCACAGTGGGGTGAGGGGCTGTGTTCTGCCTCGGATTTGGGGCTGTGCCCTGGAGGGGAACTCAGTGCAACCTAGCTCCCCACTGCTGTAGGGTATGTGGGGGCTTTACCAGGAAAGGGGCAGGGGTCTGATGAACAGGGTCATAAATTCACTTTTTGTTCTTGGTAGGAGTTTATTGCTGCTGTGTTCCCCTCGACGCAGTGGGAATTTTGCCACAAGATGAGATCTACCCTGTGTTTCTGGTTGTGGCATAGGAAGGGGATGTGTTGATTCTCAGCATTAAACATTTTTAACATTCAGGATTGACTTCTAAAGATTCATGATACATGAAGAAGAAGCCCAGAAGACGAGGAGGAGGGAAGCGGAGGATTCAGGAATGGCTTTTACTCAGGTACAGTGATGTTCTTGGTGGGTCCTTCTGAGTCCCCATCCTTTCTGAAATACTGGGCACTGGACTTGCTGGTCTTCTCTGACTCTGCAGCATCTAGCCTGATGTGTCTGCTCACCCTACTCCTGCCTTCCCTCAGTCCCTCTCACCTGCACTGAGATCCCATATCACCTTGACCCAGTGATATGAGCTTGTGAAGAGGCTTCATGAGACACGGTCCTGGGCAGGGCTTCACATCTAGACATGGATGGGAGATAGGGTGTGGCCCTGCAGTGTCAGTGCTGTAGGGCAGCAGGGACTATTTAGGACCCACATCTGGGGCTTGGCGCCTGTGGCTCAAGTGGCTACGGCGCCAGCCACATACACCTAAGGTGGCAGGTTGGAATCTAGCCCAGGCCCGCCAAACAACAATGACAGCTGCAACCAAAAAATAGCCGGGCGTTGTGGCGGGCACCTGTGGTCCCAGCTACATGGGAGGCAGAGGCAGGAGACTCGCTTGAGCCCATGAGTTGGAGGTTGCTGTGAGCTTTGATGTCACAGCACTCTACCCAGGGAGACAGCTTGAGGCTGTGTATCAAAAAAAAAAAAAAAAAAAAGGGCCCACATCTGGATGCACTGTCACTCTCTGTAGACCACAATTTGACCAGCTGCACATGGAAGTTACATAAAATCTGCACAAATGCCTCCTAAATTTGAGAAAGAGAGACCCATAAGGGGAAATATTATTAGCCTAATTTGTCGTACATTTAAAGCTAAACTAGTGAGTCAGTGTGTCTCATTGTATATCTCTTGGTATGCTGAAGGTTCTAGCTTTCCCTCTGCCCCACCCCAGATGTGTCCTCAGTTTGGCTTAGGTAATCTACTTTGATTGAGATTTTTGCCTCAGTCACTTATTTGGGTTGACATGTGATAGGTGTTCATGAGTTCATGGATGCATAAACCCATGATTTTTATCAAAGATATATCATCATTTGAAATGAGATGTGTTTTAATAATTATATTTGTATGTTAAATATTTTCTGTGGCCTTCTACACTGTCACATTAATAAACTAATAGTAAAAATAGTAATGTATTATGGACATAAATGTTAAGGGCCGTGTCATTATCATTGACATTGTTTCAGCTTCTCTCAGTTACATAACCTGCTCTCAATTTGCTTTTTTTTTTTTTGAGACGGAGCCTCAAGCTATCCCCCTGGGTAGAGTGCCATGGCATCACAGCTCATAGCAACCTCCAACTCCTGG